>VZTD01002300.1:696078-709228 GCA_013397725.1 Rhagologus leucostigma | reverse complement strand
GACTGAGGGGTTGAGTGGCTGGTAATGGCAGTGGGGGTGGGGACAGTGGAGAGGGAGGTGACACTGGCTGAAGTGGTGGGGATAGTGGTGAGGGTGGCGGGCACAGGGGTGACACTGGCTGAAGTGGTGGGGATAGTGGTGAGGGTGGCGGGCACAGGGGTGACACTGGCTGAGGTGGTGGGGCGAGCAGGGGTGGGGACAGTGGCCGTGGAGGTGATGCTGGCCGGGGTGGTGGAGCGAGCAGGGGTGGGGACAGTGGCCGTGGAGGTGACGCTGGCCGGGGTGGTGGGGCGAGCAGGGGTGGGGACAGTGGCCGTGGAGGTGATGCTGGCCGGGGTGGTGGGGCGAGCAGGGGTCGTTGTTCCTGTGGGCTCCTGCAGCCCTCCCTGCAGGCCGATGCCCAGCACGCAGTCCAGCTCCCGCTGGGATTGTATCTTCACCCAGCTCACCACTGAGGGCTCATTCTCAGCTTCCTTCAGCTTGGGGAGATTTTCCCCGAGCAAATTTTTCACGTCGGTGACGCTGAGTTTCTGCAACACACGCACAACAGCCCCTTCCTTCACCCTCACAGCCCCAAGTGCTTTGCTAACGGGGCTGCAGAGCGACTAAAATTTTCTAAGGAAAATTTATAGAGGTGAGAAAGTGGAGAATTGGTGATTTGATGGGGCTCTGGCCTCGGCTCTCCCTGCTCGGCCCTCAGCCAGCCCTGCCCTTCAGCGGGGAGAGGGACAGCAGCATCCCGGGGCTGTACCTGCAGTTCCTCGGGATTCAGGGCGAGGAAGGTGTCCAGATCCATGTTTATGGCCACACCAGCATTAGCCAAGTCCTTCAGATCCTCTGCTGGAGCTCCACCTTAAAGAGAGCGTGGGGGACACCTGGAGATGCGCAAACCCTTCCAGCACTGCTGGGGAGGATTTGGAGAGGTTCTGGAGGCTGCCAGACCTGTCTGTGGCTGAGGACGAGACCCCGAACCTGGTGGTGGGAGGGAGGGAGGGTGGAGGGAAGCACCTACCCAGGTATGGCTGGATCCGGCAGTAGTAGGGCCCGGGGGTGCTGGCCAGGCTGGCAAAGGCCTCCCGGGCCTTCCTGTAGAGCAGCTCCTTCTTGGTTTGGGAGTACAGAGAAATGTTTAACTGCCCAGCGGTCCTGCAAGGGAGGGGCACAGGTCAGCAGCACCCCAAATTGCAGATAAAGTGTTCTGGTGGCTGGGAGGGACGAGTGGGTTGTCCCCGCTCGTCGTCCTGGGGCTCAGGTGGGATCTGGGATTGGGACACGGCGATCCCACTGTGCTGCTCGGGAGTGGGGAGATCCACACAGAGCTGGGGGTCTTCCATCCCAGCACCCACCTCCGCACGGCCCCAGGGCCTCACAGGGCTGGTCAGCATCCCTGGAAAGCGGCTCACCTGATGGCTTCGGCAGGGATCTGCTGGATCTGCTCCTCCCGCAGGTTGCGCAGGCGTTTGTCCCCGATTTGCCGGAGCAGGGGCCCGGTCAGGGAGCCCCCCAGGGCCAGGAACCTGCTGAGCAGCTGCTGCACCTGAGGGGCACAGGGCACGTGGGGGGACATGGGCAGGGAAGGGAGACGCTCCTGGTAAGGATCGAGTGCTGCCAACCCCTCAAAAACCCAACAACGCCTCCGCCCCGAGCCAGGCTGGGGCACAGGTGATCCCAGTTTGTGTTCCCCAGCACTCGTCCCCTGCTGCTGCCATGGGTTTACCTGGGAATCCTCCCACTCTCCTCCCGAGGTGTTGAGCAGGGCTGAGAGGGTGTCACTGGATGTCACCGACCACTGGCTGATCTCCTGCTCCGTGTACAGGCGGGACAGCATCCCCAGGCGCTTCAGCTGCTTCTCCGGGATCCCCGACGGGAAAAGCTGTGGGGCCCGGCCGTGGGGCAGGAAAGAGGGTGAGGGAAGGGAAAATATGGCAGGAATGAGTGCAAAGGACCCACTCAGGCACCTTCATCCCTGTGTTCACTGATCCCCGTTCCCACAGCGCGTCCTGCCCCTCCCGGAGCGTGCCCGTGCTGCTGGGGGGCTCCTGCCCTGTGTCCCCCCTTACCTGGTCCACCTTTTTTTTCAGGATCTTGGAAGACTGTACGGTGATTGGCTGTTCCAGCACAGCCTCCAGGTTATCTATTAAGACCTGACTGCTCAGGCACAGGTCAAGCTGCTCAGGGGTGAGTAAGGGGATGGAGTCGGCGGTAATGGGCTCGGATGGGCAGCCTGAGGGCAAGGAATTGTGTCAGGCAGGGGTGTGTGTCCCGTGTGTCCCCTTCCCACCTGGCTCTGGGCTCAGAGTCCCTTGGAAGAGCCCTGGTGAAGCACAGGGAATCACAAACACGTGGCTCAACCCACCGTGGATCCTCCTCCCATCCCCTGGTCCCCAACCCATGGAGGTGCCTCATTTGCTCTCATTCCCTGAAGTTATTCCTGAAGAACCTGGTGATGTTTTGCAGCCCACTCGTGCTTTGTCCTGTTAAAGGCAACTCAAACTGCTCCATGTCCCCTACACGAGCATCCTCTGAACCTGCAGCGTCCTGCCCCGGTGCTGGCCCTGTCTGGGGCGTGTCCCACTGTCCCAGCTCCTTCCTGACTGCTGCCACCACATCTCTGCTGCCAGGTAAGAGCAACCCCCCCGCACTGTGCTGTAAGGGCATTTCCCCACTTCCCCAGTTTACGGGAATCCCACATTTCTGCCTGGTCCATCTGGGAGCTCCCAGATGCCAACCAGCCCCGGGGCATTTTCCCCTCCCAGAGCTCCGGACTGGCCAGAGCGAAGGGAAATCCTCACCGTCCTCGCTCCGCTTCAGCCTGGGCTGGGAGGCGGCTGATGCTGCTGCAAAGGCCCTGAGGAGGATCAGGGATTTCTCCCGCTGGGAATGTCCCTGGCTGCTGTAGGCGGCCGCGACGCTCCTCCTGAAATCCTCCCGCACCGCCTGCGGGGGTACAGGGTGCTGGGACCGGGGGGCACAGGGACCGGGGACAGACGGTGCTGGGCCCCTCAGCCTCGGAGCTGACCTGGCTGATGGATGCCTCCCCCCGAGGAGGGACCTTACCTCGGCCACCAAACTCAGCGTGGTCTGGTTCAACGCCAGCACGAGCGGCCCCAAATCTCGCAGAGTCCCTAAATCCCAGCTTGAAGGATCCCTGCGGCAGCAGGAGAAGGATCAGCTCAGCATCCCTGTGCATGCCCACCCCTCCTGCCCGTCGCCCACCCCTCCAGGAGCAGGAAGGTTCCTCACCCGTACGCTGTGTTCCCCGTGAGGAGCAGGGCATTGAGGGCGTCCTGCTGCGCCCCCGTCAGCGCCGGGCAGAGCTTCAGGTTCTCCAGGATGGCGGGAGCCGAGGCGGGGATGGTGCCCGGCTCCAGGTCACACACCAGCGCCCCGAGGCTGCCGAGCTGCTGCGGCTCCAGGCGGCTGCCCCGCACCCTCTGCGAGAGACCAACCAGCCTCGTACCCCGCCAGGTGCGGGCTGGGGGTCCCTGGTCACCCCCCGTGCCATCCCCACTCACCAGGCAGGTCAGCGCCCCGCGGAGCAGCCGCGTCCTCCGGGATGAGCCCCGGGGCAGCAGATCCAGGTTCCCGCGGGATGCTCGGGCGTAAAATTCCCTGCAGGTGCCAGCGGCAACCTCGGACGGGCTGTGGGGACCAGGAGTGGTGGGGGGAGCGGGGTGAGGGATTTTGGTGGGCGCGGGGGGGTTTTAAACTCTTTCACTGAGCTGGGGGGTCTCGGGCACAGGATGGTGTTGTCCAACCCCGTGGCTCCTGAGGGATGAGAGGCAACGGGGGGATCCACAGGGCTGGGAATGCCCTGTGCAGGTCGGAAGGTGCCTACAGCCACAGCTGGGTTCCCTGGGGCGTGCAGGGGCCACGCCAGCTGGCGCTGGATGTTGGGATCCCACCCCAAACCCACAGCACCCCCCTGGATACTCACTGGAAGAAGAGCAGCAGGTCCGGTGGGAAGCTGCCGAAATCGGCCGTCAGGTTCTTGGCAGCGAGGAGCCGGGCCAGGCAGGAGAGCTGGGCACGGAGACCCAGCTGGTCAATGCCAAGGCGGGGAGAGTCCCCCCGGCACCCCCTGGCACCCCCCGGTACCCGCGGCACCCCCCAGCTCCGTGGGGTTTGCAGCCCCCTCCTGCCCTGCCCACCTGGGCGCTGCTCAGCTCCCCTGGTTCGCCTTGCAGTCCCCGGGCGAACGCGAGGATGTCGGCAGCGGGCGGGTCGCTGGTGGGGATGCACGGGAATTCCATCGGGAGCGAGGACGGGAGGCTGCGGGGATGGGAGGCTGCGGTTCACCACCCGCCTGAGCTCCCCAAAATCCCCTGGAGGACAAACCCGCTCGTTCCCTTGGGAAAACCCTTTGCCCTGAGCAAGGCTGCGTGCCGTAAGCGGGGATAACGCGGGGTGTCGTGAAAATGTCCCCTAAAATCAGTGCCACGGTGTTGCCACCCCCGCGGCCGTGTGGGTGCCCACCATATCCCGGGATCTGGGTGCGGGAGAAACAGCAGCGCCTGGATTTCAGCCGGGGAGAGGCTCCCGCTGCAGCCCCATCAGGGAAGGGGAATTCTCGGTGTGTTTGTGTTTCAGCAGGAGCCAAACCCGCCGGAATCCCAGCACGGAACCGGCTGCACAGGGCTGTAAATCCTCCCCGCCCCGGTGACCCGGCACAGCGGCAGATGTGGGGACAAACGCAAACTCGCCCCGCCGGACCCCCCGGGACCCCCCCAGTCCTCAGAGCCCCCGCCGGGGCTGGCACTTACTGAGGATGCTCAGCGTTGGCCAGGACGGCTCCAATGATCAGGGCAGCCTGGGGAGAGGATGGGGGATGCTCAGCCCCAGCAAGGAACGGGAAGAAGGGGTTTGAGATGCAGGGAACGGGATCTGACCCGGCTGGAGCACCCAGGGAGCGCCCTGTGAGCCACAGACAGGAACTGCAGCAGCCCCTGGGTTACTTGTGGGGACAAAAGCCACCACGGCCACCCTCGGGAGGGGGGACACTTCGGTGGGTCTGTCCCTGCTTCCCTGGAGCGGGTTTGGGAGCAGGGCAGGGAGGCTGCCGGGCAGCGGGTGAGGGCTGGGACAAGGACAGGGCCATGCTCTGCACGAGGGGACAGCGGGAGGTGGCGGCTGTGCCTCCCAGGAGCTGAGCACCGGGGGAATGGTGGCAGCTCCAGCACCAGCCGTGTTTTGGGAAAGGCCTGGCACGGCGAGAGCCGGCGGAGCCGGCAGGGACTCACCGCTGCGGCTTTCACCGGGTCTGTGGAGACACCTGCAAGGAGGCACAGGAGCAGGTTAGAAGACATTCGTGAGTTATGTACAGCTGGTCGCGGTTGTTCCAAGCAGCTCCAGGTTTAAAGTGCGGGAAGAGCCTTTCCTTTGCTAATTTAATGTTTAGGGAATGCTGGGGATCGCTGTGCAGAGAGCAGCCCCCAGCCCGAGCACAGACCCCAGCCCGAGCACAGCCCCCAGCCCGAGCACACCGGCTCCCTCCAGGTGGGTACGGAAGACAAAAAGGGATAAATCTGTCCCTGGAAATCTGTCTGTGCAGGTCTGTCCCCGGGAAAAGCCTGGGGGTGCTGAGGGGAGCAGGAGGCAGAGCTCTGGGAGTGCCGAACCCAGCGGGATTGGGATGAGGAGCAGCACAGCTGAAGCATCTCTGGTGCCAGGGGGTGGCTGGGGGTCCCGGGGCAGTTTTTGGGGACAGCATGTGACTCACGGAGGCAGATGGTGGCGGCTGCCAGGGCTGAGGCTGCCCACACCATGATGCTGGTGCCGGGCCTTTGTCCTTGGAGCGGGTCTGGAGAGCCGTGTCCCACACTTGGAATCGCTGGAAGGTGCTGCAGGTCCTGGGGCTGATTCACCCAGCGCCAGGGCTGGAGCTGTGGGCTCAGGGGTCTCAGAGTGCCCACCCCCGCTCTGTGATGCTGCACAGACCCCCCCATGATCAAGGAAGAGATTTTAAACCCTATAGAATAGAAAACAGGACTTTCCCCGCCCATTATTAAAAGAAACCCCACAAATGTCCCCTCTGACACCCAGTGCTTGGCTCCTGCAGGGACAGGGTCCCCCTCCATCCCCCCGCTCCTCACCAGCACAGACTGGGAGAAATCCAGTGCAACCCAGTGGGGGAGCCCAGCAGGTGTTTCCCACCCCTCCACACCCCACAGGGCGATCCCCTGACAGAAAATCAATCCTTGCTCCCGAAATTCCCTCCGGGCTGCCCACATTAATCCGTTATTGCCGTTTGAACTCAACGCAAGGAATTTTCCCCCCTAAACCTCGTTTGTCCCCCCAAATCCTACCGTGGCTGTGCCGAGCCGTCCTCCTCCTCCTCCTTGCCCGGGGGGATTCGGCTCCGTGGTGGGAGGATTCGGCCGGGAAGGTGCTCCCGGGGCTGGGGCAGGGGCTGGGCAGCGCCAGGAGCGCTCGGCACTTTATCTGTGCGGGGTGGGGATGTTGCTCCGCGCACGGGGTGTGACGGGGCAGTTTCTCAACTCTGTTTTGTCAGGCTCCTTTCCTTCTCCCTGGTTTTGGTCTGGGGTTGTTTCCTATTCCTCGGTAAAGGGTCACTTTGAACTCCGGGTTCAGCTGAACCCAAAGTGAACCCAGAAGGGGTTAAAGCCTCTGGTTTGGGAGCTTCTGTGCTCCTGAGGGGGATAAAAGTGCTCCCGGTGAGGGGAGAACAGCTCTTTAGAGCTGCTTAGGGGTTTATTTTATAGGGCAGCTGGGGTGCAGAACAGACGAGTGCTCAGTGATGGGCTCAGCACCCTCTGGGAGGTGCTTCCCCTGTGCCTCTCCTTTTTCCCCGGATCACAGCCAATCCCATTCCCTTTTTTACAGCTTTTTCCCTGATCATGCTCCAAACAATGCTGTCCAGCACGTGCCACGAAGAAGGAGTCCAACACCAAAGGAATCAAATCCTTCCCGAGGCTCGGAGGTGACAGCCTCGAGGAGCTGTGAGCACAAACGTTATCTGAGCGTTTATCCCGGGAAAAGGGAAGGGTGAGAGCGCATGGCTGGGCTGGAGCAGGGCCGCACCCCCTCTCGGCCAGGTTTGGGGGTCCCAGCCCTCACCGAGGGTCCCTGGAGCTGCTGGCACAGTGCCAAGAGGGGTTTGTCACTCCCCGGAGCTCCTGGCCGTGTCCTGTCCCCAGCCCCGTCCCCCAACCGGTCCCGCAGCCCCAGGGCTGGGTCGACGCCCGCGGGTGTTGCTGGATTCTATTTTGGAAGGATTTGCTGTAAAAATAGCTCCTGTTGGGGTGGTAAAATTACAGAAACTTGTTTGCTATGAGGCTGGAGGGACACAGCCCCTGCCCCAGGCTGGCCGGACAGAGGTGGATGGAGCAGGAGGGCAGGGATACATCGGGGTCACCGTGTCCACTGTGTCCTTGCAGAGATCAAAACCGGCCCTGAAATCCCCTTAGGAGCTGCCACAGGAGGATCCTCCCTGAACTTGAACGTGTGGAGGAGCATCCGCCCAAGGCTATTCCTGGGGGCATTCCCAGGTCAGTTGTGAGCTCCGACTGCATCTCCCTGTGCCAGGTGGGCTGGGAATGCTCCCCTCCCTTAACCAGCTGCTCCCTGCCCTTGCCAGGTTCATAATCTTAAAAAAATTCTCCAAGTCTTGAAGAGTGCAAATAATTCCTTTGGGTCTTCAATCAGTTTTCCCACTGCTCCAACCTGAGGAATGAGTTCTGTGTTCAGGAGTTCCATAGAAATCACAGAGACTTGGAAGTGTTTGGCTTGGCAGGGACCTTAAAGCCCGTCCCATTCCCACCCCCTGCCACGGGCAGAGACACCTTCCACTATCCCAGGCTGCTCCAAGCCCTGTCCAGCCTGGCCTTGGACACTTCCAGGGATCCAGGGGCAACCACAGCTTCTCTGGGCACCCTGTGCCAGGGCCTGCCCACACTCACAGCCAAAAATTCCTTCCCAATATCCTGTCTCTCTCTGTCAGATTGAAGTCATTCCCCTTTGTTCTGCCTCTCCATCCCTTGTCCCAAGTCCCTCCCCAGCTCTCCTGGAGCCCCTTTAGGCCCTGGAAGGGGTTCTGAGGTCTCTCTGGAGCACTCCCTTCTCCAGGCTGGACAATCCTAGCTCTCCCAGCCTGGCTCCAGAGCAGACGGGCTCCAGCCCTTGGAGCATCCCATCAAAGGATCGTTACTGGTGGCAGCTTTCCCTGTGCACCCCCTAAACCCCCTCAGCCCCGGGGCTGCTCCCCGCCCTCTTGCCAGGCATTATTCCCAAACCCGGAGCTTTTCTCCTCTGCTCTGCGGTTCGGGACAATCCCAGCGGCTGGCGCTGTCCCAGAGGGCGGGGCCAGGCAGGGACAGGACGGGGCCGTGACTCCTGCCCCAGCTCCTCCATCACCCCCGGCCATCGCTGTTACCAAACCCGGGAGGGCTCTGGGGCCGCTCATCCCGGCGGTTTCGGCCGGGGCAGTTCCAGCAGGGCGAGCAGGAATTCTGCCGCTCACACAACAGGTTGGCCGGGTCCGAGCCGCTCCCGCGGGGCCGGTCCGGGCTCATTCCTGGAAGCCCCCGGGAGCGCGGGATGGATCCAGAGACCGGAGAGCGAGGGGCAGAGACACGTTTAATACAGCAAATACACCAACACGGGAACTGCGGGATGCACAGGACATCACAGCCACGCCACGGCCCCGGGGCACGAGAGGGGTCGCAGCCCCGCGGGCAGGAGGGAGCAGGACGGGGACACGGCCCCGGAACGCAGCCGGGAAGGGCGCCTGGAAAACCTCCTCTGCAGGGTAAGGAGAATTCCTATTGATCTGCGGTGCTGGGGAAAAGCAGCACACCAAGGGTGGGGTGGGGTGGGGTGTGGGGACTCCTCGGTGCAATCACAGCCTGGGCTCGGGGTGCCAGCCCGATCCGTGTCCCCGTGTCCCCACCCCTCATCCCGGCCGTGTTCCCAGCAGGGACCGCTCCCACAGCGGGGCCTCTGGGAAGGCTGAGTCCCCCCAGTGACGTGCAAATGTCCCCTGTCACTCTTCGGCGCCTCCCGCCCGCGTCACCCCGCGGTTCTTTGGCAAACACGTCCATTGTGCTCATTCCCAGCTGCGGGACCTGCCCGCCCCGCCCGGCCCCTCCCGACCCCTCCCGGCAGACGGGATGGGCAGGGACGGGGCCTGGCAGGAAGGAAAAGGGGCTCTTGCTCCTCCAGCCCCTCCGAGCCCTCTGGTGCCCAGCTCAGAGCCCACGGTGCCCGCTCAGTGCCCAGGTTGGCAGCTCAGGCCATCCCCACCCTGCGGTGGTGGCACCGAGCCACAAAAGGGACACAAAGGACAGGCGATCCAACTCCCCCCGGGGATTTCGGTGACTTGCAGGGTGTGCTCATCCACACGGAGAGGGCTGTGACTTTTTATTGCCCCTCAGGGTGGGAATATCAGTTGTGTGAGCCCCATCAGGTGCGTTTTCAACGGGATGGGACCGGTGAGGTGACAACCCTGGGCACGTGCTGATGTGGTCCTCAAAACCCCTGGGATGGGGCTGTGTGGCTTCAGCCCCTCTGTCCCTGCCCAGCTGTCCTGTTCTCCGCATTTCCAAACGTCCCCCAAGGGCTGCAGAGGACGAGCAGGGTGAAAAAGGGAAAGCAAAGCAGGATGACCAGCAAAGCAAGGGCACTTCCAAGGAAATTTCTTGGCATCTGTCAAAGCTGAGCTCCTGCCTGCTCTTCCCATCAGTTCTGAGCCTTTCTTTCAGCTTTATCCTTAACCTACTGCTCCAGAGCTTTTCCCAAACTGCCACCTGAAGGACCTGCCTCCAGGACCCTCTGGAAACCTGCCAGGCAGGAGCCACCCCACGGGACCAAGACAGGACTCTTATCCCTCCTCATGTGGGTGAGCAGAAAGGGACTCGTGTCCTCCGACCTGCCTCAGCAGGGATAAAAGCAGGAAAGGCAGTGCTAGCAGAAGGAATAATAAAATCCATTAAAAAAGCTTTGGGCTGCTGGCTCTCTCACCACAGAAGTACTAAAAATATCTCATTCCCAAAACCACCCGTATTTTACAAACCCTAAAAGACTAGATTCTCTTCCTACAAAATTGAAAAAAGTTTAAAATCCATTGGTATCAACTCCTTCACCTTCACCAAACTTTTAAAAACCCCCCAGGTGAGCTGAGGGAGGGAAGGGGCAAGGGGCAGGGACCTCTCCATGCCCATCCCAGTCCGGTTCCACAGGACACCCCAGGACTGGGGGGCTGTCAGTGTCCCCAGGCTGTGCTCCAGCCCCCAATCTCCCACCTCCCACACGACACAGCAGCTGGAGGGAAGGGAATGGCAACAGGGGACACGGACACCGGAGCTGCACCCAACACATTCTCCCCTTCCTGTGCTGGGCTGCAATTCCGCATCCAAGCACGGAGGGGTCGTGGGAATGTCCATGGCAAAGGCAGTGTCCGGCTGTGCCCGAGCCCCAGGGCAGGGATGGAAAGCTTCGGGGTCACTCTAAGCTGGAATGTGACACTGACTGTGCTGCTGAGGCCCAGGATTGGGAAAGGGGCATCCCGTGGCCAGATGGATGATGGACATTACAAAATAACCCCACCTCAACCGCTCCTAAAATCTGCCTGATCCCAGCCCAGGAGCGAGGGAAGCCATACAGGGAGTGCAGGTGTGGAGTGAGTGCTGGGCTCCATGGGGACCCACTGGGACAAGGATGGAGCTGGAAGTGCACGGATGTGCTTTGTGCTCACTCCAGAGCCCACTCAGCCAACCACTGCTCGCACTGCGCCCGCTGCTCCTCCGTCTCCTCCCTCCTGCCTTCACTCCCTGCTTCCTCCTCTCCGGCAGCACGCTCGGCTTCCCGGCCCTCCTCTTCCTCCTTCTGCATCCCCTTGTCCTTGAGCTCCTGGATGACGTCCTCCAGCTGCTGGGTGACCTGCTGGGGCACCCAGTTGCCGTCCATGGTGGTGACGAAGGGGTCGGGCGCGCACACCTCGACCAGCTCCTTCCCGGTGGGAATGCGCAGGTAGTAGGCGTGGAGCATCATCCTGTAGGGATTGCTGTCCTGCCTCTGGCTGTAGGTGAAGTCCCCCACGATGGGGTGGCCGATGGCGCTGCAGTGAACCCGGAGCTGGTGAGTTCTCCCTGAGGGGAGAGCGGGAATCAGGGACAGGGAATCTCTGAACCCCTCCTTCAGGGCATGGTGACAATGCACCTAATGGCATTTGTCCCCTGAGCATGGCAGTTCTCAGCTTCCCTCATCCCTTTCCAGGCTCTGCTCCATGTCAGAGCTGTCCCTGTCCCCACCTGTCAGCGGCTGCAGCAGCACTTTGGTGACGGGGTCTCCGCTGTAGGATCCGTGTTCCAGCACGATCAGCTCCGACTGGCACGGCTTGGGATTTTCACAGCCTGCAACGAGATCCAGAGGGGTTTGTGATCCCACAGGGCATCCCAGGGGGTGTGGGCAGAGCAGGGAATGGGGCTGCTCACCCTCTGTCCCCTCGATGCACATCATGTGGGTCATGCCCTCCGTGGTGTTCTTCCCGATGGCGTAGCGGATCGTCATCCGGCTCTGGCTCACGTGGCCCCTCACCTGGGGGCAGGAACATGGTTTGAAACTGGGCCCTCACCCACCCCTCAGTGACAGGAATCACGGAATCACAGAAGGGGTGGGGTTGGAAGGACCTTAAACCCAATTCCTTGTCAGGGGCAGGGACACCTTCCACTATCCCAAACCCCGTTCAGCCTGGCCTTGAACACTTCCAGGGATGGGGCAGCCACAGCTTCTCTGGGCACCCTACATCAGAATTCCTTCCTAATATCCAACCTAACCCCACCCTCTGGCAGTGGGAAGTCATTCCCTGTGTCCTGTCCTTCCATGCCCTTGTCCAAATCCCTCTCCAGCTCTCTTGGAGCCCCTTTAGGCACCGGAAGGGGCTCTAAGATCTCCCTGGATCCTTCTCTTCTCCAGCTGAACACCCCCACCTCCCCCAGCTTTCCCTCACAGCAGAAGGCCAAGGCAGGCCGTGGCAGGGAGGGCTCACCAGGGCCAGGTAGGCTTTGGTCACCAGGCGCTCCTTGAAGCACCTGTAGGCGCTCCCCGCTGCCGCTTTGTTGAGCGCCACACACAGGGCCCCGCTGGTGGAGAAATCCAACTGGTGGCAGAACCTGGGAAGCACACGGGAGTTGAGGAGCATCCTGAGGATCTCGGGAGCGTCCCCAGCAGAGCCGGGCTTGGTGCCCAGCTGCTCACCTGAAGCCGTAGTAGGTGTCGGGGTCGGCCAGCTCGGGGAAGCGGTGCTTGAGCTGGCTCTGCAGGGTCAGCGTCTCGTACCACATCTTGCTGTCGATGCGCAGGTCCCAGTGCTTGTTGACCACGATGAAGTCGGAGCTCTGGTACAGGATGGACAGGTTGTCGATAGTGCCCGGCTCCATGGCCAGTGCCCTGGGGGGACAGAGAGAGGGGGAATTGGGGTGAGCGGGGCGGGAGGAGCTGCCAGCTGTGGGATGGGCGCAGCAGCCCGGGAGAGACGGGACGGGCAGGCAGCACGGCCTGGAGGTGGGATGTCCCAGCAGGGAACGGAGATGTACCGGTGCCGCTGAGGTACCAGTGCCATCCTGCAACCCCGCTGTCACCCTGCCGGTGTCCCCCAGCCTCACCGGTGTCACACCATGTGGATGCAGGTCCCACAGCGGTACGGATGCTACAGCAGCGCTCCAGCCACCGCCATCCCGGTGTCACACCGCACGGCTCCGCCACTGTCCCGCTGTCCCGGGGCGCCCCGGCGTCACGCATGGATGGCCCATCCCCGTCCCGCTGTCACGCGTGGAGGCCCCGCAGCCGCGCGGTGCTGCCTCTGCCCATCCCCACGGCGGCGATCGGCCTCGCCCCGCTCCCCGCTGCAGCCCAGCCGCGATCGCGGCGGCTCCGCTGGAGGGCACGGGACGGAGAGGAGGAGACAGGGGACGCGGGGCGGGGACACGCGCGACGGAGAGGACGCGGGACAGGGCTGAAGTGACCCAGGACAGGGCTGAGGTGAGCCGGGACAGGGCGGCGGGGACCCGGGACAGGGCGGAGCTGACCCCGGACACGGCTGAGGGGACCCGCGCAGCGCCCCCGCAGCCCCGGCCCCGCCCGCATCCGCAGCGCCTCCCGGCAGCGCTCACATCGCGTCCAATCAGCGCCGCCC
>VZTD01002300.1:663557-693217 GCA_013397725.1 Rhagologus leucostigma | reverse complement strand
GGCCCTGAGTGCCAGGTGAGCCCGGAGAGCTGGGGGAGGGCATGAATGCCAGGTGAGCCCACGAATGGCGGGTGAGCCCCTGAGTGCCAGGGGAGCCCAGAGTGCCAGGTGAGCCCTGAGAGCTGGGTGACATCATGAATGCCAGGTGAGCCCATGAATGTCTGTGAGTGCCAGGTGAGCCCTGAGTGCCAGGTGAGCCCATGAGTGCCAGGTGAGCCCATGCCCGCTGCCCTGTTGGAGGTGATGGTGCTTTGGTGATGCTGTTCTGGAGGTGATGGTGTCCCAGCGGTGATGGTGTCCTAGGGGTGATGCTGGCGGTGTCCCCATGCCCGAGGTGTTCCTGTGCCAGACTCACCTGTCCCCATGTCCCCTCACAGCGATGACCGCAGCCCCGAGGTGTTCCGGACCCGCATCGAAGCCGCCACCCAGATGAGGTCGGTGCTGGGCTCCCACGAGAGGCCCAACTGCCTCATCATCGACGAGATTGACGGCGCGCCCGCGGTGAGCCCGGCACACCTGGACTGAGCCCTTTTGGCACGAGGCCCTTAAATACCACCACATTAACAGCTCCTCCTCTGTTCCACGGGCAAGAATCCATCCCTTCCATCCTTGTTTTCCCCCCAGGCCTCCATCAACGTGCTGCTGGGCATCATCCAGCGGAAGGACGCCGAGGGCGAGGCGGGCGCGGGGCAGCGGCGGCGGCGGGAGGGGGGAATCCTGCTCCGGCCCATCATCTGCATCTGCAACGACCAGTGAGTGTCACCTGCCTGGGGGGGACAGGGGCACCACACTCTGCCCCCAGACAGGAGGTGGCAGCTGGTGGTGTCTCTGTTTGAGTGCAGTTCCTCAGATCCTGGGGTTGGTTTGGGCCCCTCAGGACAGGAAGGACTCTGAGGGGCCGGAGCGTGTCCAGAGAAGGGAACGGGGCTGGGGAAGGGGCTGGAGCAGCAGGAGCGGCCGAGGGAGCTGGGAAAGGGGCTCAGCCTGGAGAAAAGGAGGCTCAGGGGGGACCTTGTGGCTCTGCACAACTCCCTGACAGGAGGGGGCAGCCGGGGGGGTCGGGCTCTGCTCCCAGGGAACAGGGACAGGAGGAGAGGGAACGGCCTCAGGCTGGGCCAGGGGAGGTTTAGGTTGGATATAGGGAAAATTCCTTCATGGACAGGACAGTCAAGTATTGGCTGGACCAGGCTGATCATGGCAGTGATGGAGTCCCCATCCCTGGGGATTTGAAAGCCGTGTGGGTGTGGCACTTGGGGACACCATTTCATGGTGACAGTGCTGGGGGAACGGTTGGCCTTGATGCTCTGAGAGGCCTTTTCCAACCTAAATAATTCCATGGTTGAGAACGGAACTCCCTGCTGGGCTCTCTCAGACCCCCGTGTTTCCCTCCCCCAGGTACGTGCCCGCCCTGCGCCCGCTCCGGCAGCAATCCTTCCTGCTCAGCTTCCCTCGCACCGCTCCGTCCCGCCTCGCCCAGCGCCTCAGCGAGGTCCGGGGTGTCCCAGGGCCCCCCCGTCCCCCTGGCCGAGTGTCCCCTCCCCGCTGAGCCCTGTCCCGCTCCTGCAGATCGCGCTCCGGCAGGGAATGCGGGCGGACACGGGCGCGCTGCTGGCGCTCTGCGAGAAGACGGACAACGACATCCGCTCCTGCATCAACACCCTGCAGGTACTGGGGACCCCGGGGTGGCCCTGGGGACACTGGCGTGGCCCTGGGAACATGGGTATGGCTCTGGGGTTACAGGGATGCTCCTGGGAACATGGGGATGGCCCTGGGGACACTGGGGTGGCTCTGGGGATACAGGGATGGCCCTGGGGACACTGGAGTGGCCCTGGGGACATGAGGATGGCCCTGGGGACATGGGGATCGCTCTGGGGACAGTGGGATGGCCCTGGGGACACAGGGATGGCCCTGGGGACACAGGGATGGCTCTGGGGACAGTGGGGTGGCCCTGGGGACACAGAGATGGCCCTGAGGACACAGGGATGGCTCTGGGGACAGTGGGGTGGCCCTGGGGACACAGAGATGGTCCTGAGGATACAGGGATGGCCCTGGGGACACAGGGATGGCTCTGGGGACAGTGGGGTGGCCCTGGGGACACAGAGATGGCCCTGAGGATACAGGGATGGCCCTGGGGACACAGGGATGGCTCTGGGGACAGTGGGGTGGCCCTGGGGACACAGAGATGGCCCTGAGGATACAGGGATGGCCCTGGGGACACGCTCCTGCTGCAGCTTCAGGCTCACACGGGGACAGAGGGAACAAAAGTCCCTTCCAGGCAGATCCGTGACATCTGCCCTGTCTCCTGGGGTGTTTGTATCCCTGCACGTGGAGGAAGAGGGGGTGGCTGAGTGAAGCTTTTCCCAGGGGTTTTGGGATCTCCATGCCCTCACTCCTGTTGCAGTTCCTGCACGGCCGAGGGCAGAAGGAGCTGAGTGTGCGGATGGTGCAGACCATGAGGATCGGCCTGAAGGACCAGAACAAGGGGCTCTTCTCCATCTGGCAAGAGATCTTCCAGCTCCCCAGGGCCCAGAGGTAAAAGGAGGGGTTTGTTAGATCTGCTGGGTGCTTGGGGGGTGGTGGTCCCATTTCCCAGAGAAGCTGTGGCTGCCCCTGGATCCCTGGAAGTGTCCAGGGGAGGCTGGATGGGGCTTGGAGC
The DNA here is from genome assembly GCA_013397725.1 of Rhagologus leucostigma. NCBI lineage: Eukaryota > Metazoa > Chordata > Aves > Passeriformes > Rhagologus > Rhagologus leucostigma. Next base: position 690,561 of record VZTD01002300.1, on the reverse strand, counting down.
AGTGTTCTGTAGTTCCATGGCCTGCAAGGTCCTGGAGGGCAGCTTCTTGAGGAGATTTCTGTCCATCACAGAATCCTGGAATGGTCTGGGTTGGAAGGGACCTTAAAGCCCATGGTGTGCCACCCCTGCCATGAGCAGGGACACCTTCCACTGTCCCAGGGTGCTCCAAGCCCCGTCCAACCTGGCCTTGGACACTTCCAGGGATCCAGGGGCAGCCCCAGCTTCTCAGGGCACCCTGTGCCAGGGCCTCCCCACCCTCACAGGGAAGGGTTTCATCCCAATATCCCACTTAAACCTTTCCTGTCTCAGTCTAAAGCTTTTTTACCACTCCACTTAGGTCCCAATAATTTAGCATTGGCATTGCCTCCAGTCCAGTTTCCAAGGATCCAAATATTCCTTGCTGGCCCCTTCAGTGCTGGGAAACCCTCAGCTCTTCCCTTTGGGCTCCCCTCAGGCACAGGATTGGAATGGACCCCACTTTGCCAGCCCAGCTCCTGCTGGGGGCCGAGGACCTGTCACACCCTGGGGGCTCAGCTGGCTTCAATTCCTCCTCCCACCGCTTCCACCACATCCTGCACCTCTCCATCTCCTCGGGAGAGCAGGAGAAGCTGGCCCAGGTGAGAGGGGGGAGCCAGCTGCTGGGGCCGAGCTCAGCGGGAAGCTCAGAATCCCAGCAGGTGCTCCGCTGGAGCGCCCTGCGCCTCTCTGATCCCGGATCCGCCTCCAGGGCCTGTTTGAGAACTTCCTGAAGATGAAGGTGCGGGATTCCAGCCTGGGCTCCGTGTGCCTGGCTCTGGAGTGGCTGGGCTTCTCCGACCTGCTGGGCCGGGCGGTGCTGCAGGGGCAGAGCTTCCAGCTGCTGCGCTACCTGCCCTTCCTGCCCGTGGCGTTCCACCTGCTCTTCGCGGCCGCCTCCATCCCCCGGCTGGCCTACCCCAGCAGCCAGCACGAGGCAAGTCCGGCTGCTGACAGCCCGGCCGCAGCTCTGCCCCTGCAGGGACACCTGGCTGAGCGTCCCTGCCCTGTCCCCAGGCCCTGGCCAAGCTGACCCAGATGCAGAACCTGGTGCTGTCCATGGTGTCGGGGATCGCGCCCGGCGCCCGGAGCCGCGCGGGGCAGCAGGCGCTGGTGCTGGAGGTGCTGTGCCTGCTGCTGGACATCATCGCCCCCAAACTGCGGCCCGTGAGTGTCCCCAGCCCCTGTCGCTGCTGGAGCCCTGCCTGGCTGCTGTGACCCCTCTGCAGACCCCACCCTGATGAGCGAGCCCGGATTTCTGTGCCAAATTCGGGGTGGGTTTGGTGTCATAGCTGGTGCAGGAGCTGGAGGGAAGCTGGGGACGGGGTGCTGAGGTGCCCAGCTGTGGGGAGGGCCCCACCTGGGGTGGGCTTGGCTGAGCAGGGCTTTGGGGATCTGTCAGAGTCACCCCCACCCAGGAGAGGGTCTGTCCCTGCTCTGGGAAGGACAAGTGTCCCTGAGAGGGAACTGAACTTGGTCTGGGTCCCTCCTCACCTGGAGATAAACCCCGTGCTTGGGCCGTTTTGGGGTTTGTGAGTTCCCTGCTGTCCCCTGGCCAGGTGAACACGCAGCTCTACAGCCTGAAGGAGAAGCAGCAGCTGGCTGAGCTCATCAGCACCATGCTCACCTACAACCTCACCTACCTGCAGGAGCGCCTGCCCGAGGGCCAGTACGTCTTCAAGCTGGATCCGTGAGTCCCGGGGCTGGGGAGAGGGTGTGGGAGTCAAAATCCTTGCCTTGGAGGGTGGGGAGGCACTGGAATGGAATTCCCAGAGAAGCTGTGACTGCTCCATCTCTGGAAGTGTCCAGGGCCGGGCTGGACGGGGATTGGAACAAGCGGAAGGTGTCAGGGTTGGAGCTGGATGATTTTAAGATCCCAACCCAAACCGTTGCAGGATTCTGTGGTGATTCTCAGGGAGGAGTTGGGACTCTGGGCTTTGCTCCATCCCCGGTGTGATCCAGCTGCCCCATCGCTCCCTGGGGCTGGGGCTGAGCAGGTTGAGCTTTAATGGGATTAAAGGGAAGGGAGCAGCTTCCTTTGGCTCTGACCAGAGCAGGGGCTGGTGGCAGGACAGGGCTGACCCACCTGGGCACATCCCAGTGGCACCTGGGAGTTGTGTCCCAGCATCTCTCTGGCGAACAAATCTGATGTCACCAGCAAAAGCTGTGGTTTTTCCTTGAACGCTGTTGAAAGCATTGGTTTGACAGCTGATTTCTGAGTGACTGCAGAGCCACCTGACACGGGGCTCTGCTCCTTGCATTTTAGGGGCAATAATAGTGAATAAATAGTGAATGAATAGTGAATAAGTAGGGAATAAATAGTGGATAAATATGAAATATTCGGAGCTGGCAGAGGGACTGGTGGCTCCTCAGTGCTGGGGATACTGGAACAGGCCTAACTCCAGACCTGGTGCCCCAACCTTGTTAAGGATCCCACTGCTCTGATGATCCCAAATTACTGTTCCTGGCTGGATTCCCATTAAACCTGTCCCCAGGGGCACCTCGGGCTGGCTGTGAAGGTCGTGCTGCTGCTGCGCCCGTGGGCTTTTTCGGGCAATCTGCCCAGCACAGACCCGCTGCAATTCCCTCTTTCTGCTTTCACCCAGGTTCCACCCCTGCAATCCCTCCCGCGTTCCCGTTCCTGCAGCTCCCGGGCTCCGCACGGGGGAAACTGAGGCAGCGAGGCTGGAATTGTGCTGGGATGCTGGGAGGGACGGGGCTGGGAGGTGCTGGGGCTCCCGGGCTGCACAGTGCTGGGTTATTTTCAGCGTTGATTCCCTGTTCCCTGCAGGAACGTGGAGGCCGTGTGCCGCTTCCCGGAGCTGCCGGCCCGCAGGCAGCTCAGCTACCAGGCCAAGCAGCTCATTGCCAGGGAGATCGAGCTGGAGAAGATGAGGAGGACGGAGGCACGGAACCTGGGCCAGGTGGGCATTTCCAAAGGGGTGGCGGGGCTGAGGATGTGGAGGAAATCCGTAGGGATGTGTGTTTATTCCAAAGCCGCCGGTAGCGCTGGCTCCGTGAGTGGAAATGCAGGATTAACCCCCCCTGGCTGCAGCTGGTTCCCTGCACAGCTGTGCTGGGTTGCAAGGCTCAGCTTTTTGCAGGAATTCTGGAGGGAGTTAAAGCTTTGAAGCCTTCCACTCTCCAGTGAGGGTTGTGAGGAGGTGGGAATTTTAGGTGGGAATTTTTGGCTGTGGTTTGTATTTATCCGTGTGGGAGGTGAACTCTTCCCTGCCTTCCCTTCCCTTCCCTGCCTGCTGCGCTTCCAAAGGTCCCAAAGCCCCCAGGAGGAGCAGAGTGGCTCTGCCCAAACCCTCCTGGAGGCAGGAAGAGATGGGAACGGGTGGAAAAGGCGGAGAAACATCCCAGGTGTAGCAGGTGCCTGCCCTGCCCTGGTGCCAGCAGGATAATTAATCCCTGGGAGCCCCTTGGAGCAGGAGGAGGGCTCCTGGGGGATGTATGGGACAAAGGGAAGCTGCAAAAACATCTCTGAAGGCTCCTTGTTTACCTGGTGCTGAATGTGAAGTCCCAGGGAAAGGGGCTTCAGCTGGGGCTGATCCCACGAGGCAGAAAATGATGGAAAATCCTTGGCATGTCGCAATCCAACCTGGCAGCAAGCAGGGGGTGGGTGGGATGGGTGACAAGGGGCTGACAGATGCTCCGTGCCCAGCCCTGGAGCTTAGACACGCCGAGGGGAGCCTCATTCAGGTGTCTCCTCCCTGCAGGATCCCGGGAATGGCCGAGGGGAGGAGCGAGGGGACCCGGAGCCAGCGGGGACCCCCAGCCACCAGCAGCGCCTGGAGCACATCGTGAGGAGAGCGGCGGTGCAGGACAAGGTCAGGGGCTCAGTTCCTGCCCCAGTTCCTGCCCCAATTCCTGCCCCAGTTCCCACCAGCCCTTTCCTGGGCTGCCAGGCACTCCCTGGCTCCGCTGGAATTTGGTTTTTTAGTCCAGTTTCCTTTAATAGCCCAGCTCAGCTCCGTGTGTCTGGTCAAGGCGTCGCTGGGACTGGGATGCATTGGAGCTGGGGGACATTTTGGATGTGTCCTGGGAAGTTTTCAGGGGTGGGGGAGGGAAGAGCTGTGGGGATTTGGGCTAAAATAGCTGAATTTGGGCTCTAGGGAAAAGCAGCTTGGAAAAGCTGCTCTGGGATATGGAGAGGTGCATCCACCCGTCCGTGATCCCACCCTGGCCTCCAAGAGGAGCAGGGATCATTCCCTGGCACTGCCCCTCTCCAGGGCTCAGCTGCCAGCCCTTTCCTGCGTGTAAAACCCCACACGAGCCTTAAATTTTGTCTTTCCCCACAAATTTGAATGCTGTTTGCATTCCAAAGCCGCCGGCCCTTCCTGCAGGATTTGCATTCGGCTCCTGCTCCCCTCGGAAGTGCCGTGGGGTGGCTGAGCCTTGCCCAGGGACGATCCTGCCCTGGTTTTGTCCCTCTGCGAGCAGGAACTGGAAGCGCAGGTGCCTCCAGAGCCGACCCCATTCCTGTTCTTTGCTTCCCACAGCCTGAGACGGATTTTTTCGGGAGGCCGCTCCAGCGGAAAGAGGCGGCCACGGCCCCGGGTGGGTGACACAGGGACGGGGTGGGCTCAGAACTGGGTGGGTGGCACTGGGACAAAGTGTCCCTGAGCCCTGGGTGGGTGACACAGGGACGGGGTGGGCTCAGAACTGGGTGGGTGGCACTGGGACAAAGTGGCTCCAGCCCCAGGTGGGTGGCACAGGGACAGGGTGGCCTCAGAACTGGGTGGGTGGCACTGGGACAGGGTGGCCTCAGAACTGGGTGGGTGGCACAGAGACAGGGTGGCCCTGGGTGCCACTGGACGCTCTCCCCATGCCCAGTGCCAGGACCAAAGAGGGCTCCTGTCCCTCAGCCCCAGCCCCAGGGGACAGCAGCGAGGTGGGTGGACACGCTGACCCCACCACAGCAGGCAGGGAGTTCCTGTGAGCAAATCCATGGATTCTGGCCCCAGCCAAAGGGAATTTTGGGCGCTGGAGGCTTTGCAGGATTCGGGATGTGGGATCATCAGCTCTACCCTTCCAAACCCTCTCCCTGCTCCCCCAGTCTGCCCTCTCCAGCCAGGGCACAGCTCATCATTTTAAGGGTTCCTGCACGTTTTTGAGGTGGATTTTCCTCCTGCAGCTCCTCAGGTGTCCAAGGAAGAGGCCCTGGAGAGCCAGATGGGAAAGGCTGTGGGGAAGAGCGACGTCTGGTTCCGCTTCAACGAGGGATTCTCCAACGCTGTCAGGAGGAATCTGTACATCAGGGACCTGCTCTAGCAGGGCCAGGATGGAGCCAGGAATTCTGGAGCAGGAACTGAAGGGATCCGCTTGTTTTTGGCTTTCTAACCCCTGGCTGGGGTGTGTGGCCATGATCTGGATGCAGTGTTTTGTATTACCCCCTTATTTTGTTTAAAAAAAGAAATAAAATATATCTAAAAAAATTCATAATGAATTATTGCTCTGTTTATTTCATTAATAAAGCTGGAGTTGCCATCTTCTGCCTGTTTTGCTGCAATCTGATATCCTACTGTGTACAAAAGTGTCTAAAATCACTGGAAACGGGGCTTTTTTATAAAAAGCTTCTTTACAAGTTGCAAAATCTGCCTTTTTTTGGTGGCAGAAGTGTGAGATGAAACCACAGCCAACCTTGGAGAAGCCTTTGCTGCTCCTGCCCCATCCCAAGGGCTTTCCCCGTGTTCCCCCCCATTTCTAAAACCCCTTCTAGGACTAAAACAGAAGAAACGAGGTGAGGGCAGGGTTTTTGTTCAGGTTCTCGTGTTGGAATCGGAACTATCTAATCAAAAATCCTCTCAGCAGGGGGGATCCCTCAGAGGATGATGCATTTGCCTTTCTCCACCCAGGGGTTGTTCTTCATCAGCTCCGGGTTCAGGAAGGGATCTTCGGGAATGCCGTCCTCGATCCACTTNGGAAACATGGGGGTGTCCCCAGCAGGGAGAGAAAAGAGCCATCCAGGACTTGGTTTTAAGTCTTGAGCTCTGGAAAGCTCTGCAGAATGGGGATCTGTACTCTGGGGGGCTGCTGGGGACACCCAGGGGTCAGGAGGTCCCATGGTGCTGCCACATCCCGGCCACCACTGGAAAGGGGTCGGCACAGGGTGGGTCTGGGGCCACCGGGGTGTTTCTGCCCCTGGGGCTTGGAGGGTTTGGAGATCCATAAAGGGAAAGTCTCATCTGGGACCCCCCAGGGATTTGAGGGGGGATATTGGGGGTGGATCCTGCTCTTGGGGGCACAGGGATGGGAGGGAGGGTGAGGGGGAGAAGGGAAGGGAGGCACCCACTCACTCAGGTATGGTCTTGGAGGACATCTCCCTCTTGTAGGCCAGCTGGTACTTGAGGCTTTCCACCTCTTTTTTCCACTGTGGGAGATCCCACTCGTCCATGGCGCTCTCCGAGGGCTCCGTTGGGCTGGGAACAGGGATTTTGATGCCTTGTCCTGCCCTAATTCCTCAGCTCTGCACCCCAAAGGAGCCCCTTGGATGGGGACAGCGTGGCCCAGGCTCTGGAGGAGGTTTCCAACCCCACAAGGGAGCAGCCAAAGGCTCCAGGAGCTTTTGGGATTGTTTTGGTTGAGGCAGAGTTTGCCCAGTGCCCGTCTCATGCAAAACCCAGGGACTGAGCCAGATTTGACTGAAATTTGGGTGGTGGCATCGCTCGGGGTGGGGAGCAGCAAACGGCAGCCAGAGGCTGTTTGGGACCGGGGGATTTGTCCTTTTCCTGCCTGGCCACGGCTCTGAAGGGACCAGGAGGGATTTGGGGCACCCACACGGCCGCGTGAAGAGCCCTGGACACGGCTCACGGGGGTGGCCAGTGCTGATTTGGGGAGCAGAGCAAACCCCTCTGCACCTCCCACCCCACTGTCCCCCAGCAGCAGCCCTGGGGGAGGACGGGCGTGATGGGGAAACTGAGGCACGGCAGCTGGTGGGGGGGCTCGAGCAAGCACCTGGCACCCCGTGCCACCCCAAAAACTGGTGGCACAAGGGGACCTTCCCCTTCCCCGGGGCGATGAACCCCAGGCATGCCCCAGCTCGGGCAGAAGGTCAGGGAAGGGCTGGAGGTGCTGGGAGGATGAAATCCTCCCCCCGGGCACGGCTCCATCCCAGCCCGGCTCCATCCCGGCTTTGGCATCCCCCGGAACTGCAGCCGGGAGCGGGATCAGCCCCTTCCCCGCTCCGGCCTCCCCGGGAGCAGCACCCCGCTGCTGCTCCAGCCATCCCGGCGCATTCCCAGCGCGTCCCGCTCCCACCTGTGTTGGGAATGCCGGCAGCAGTGAGAAACGGGGCCGCGTCCGCCGGCCTGGCCTTGCCCGTGTTCCTCCCGCGAGCGCTTCCCTGGCTCCTGGCGATCCCAAATGCTCGGGATAATCTATTAATGCACGGCTGGTGCGGCTGGAGCCGGATAATGGGAGCGTCCTCCCCCCGCCGCTCCCGGGGGATTTGGCTCCGCCGGAGCGGCCGGGATGGAGGCGCGTCCCGGTACCGATACCTCTGGAATTGGGGTTATCCCGGCTTCCCACGATCCTGAGGGGCAGGAGGGCCCCGGGAGGAGGGGATGGGTGTGGGATAACCCCAGGGAGGCCCCGCATCCCTGCCCGCATCCCTGCCGTGCCTTGCCCTCTCTGCTGCCCCTGGATCTTGTGGTTCTTCCCACTTTCCTGGTGCTGGAGAGGCTGGGAATAAAAAGAGGGAAAAAATAAAAGGAGAAATGGTAAAAGTGAGCAGTTGGGGTTTACATCTGGCGCTGGAAAGGGCAGGGGCAGCGCGAGGGGAAGAGGGCAGCGTTACAAAGTTCCTGATGGGGGATTTGTAGGGAAGGACAAAACCCCTGAACAGCTGGGAATTGGTTGAAGCCAAAATAATTGACGGAAAAAACAGAGGTGTGACTCCACCACCTTCGTTAACCCATGAAAAATAAACTTTGGGGAAAAGTTGTTGTTACAAAAAAACCCAAACAAGGTTTGCACAAAGCAAACCCCACCCAAACCTGCCCCCAGGGGAATAAATATAGAATATTTATATATCGATAAATCCTANGGAATGGTTTGGGTTGGTATTTTTATTATACATAATTCTATTTTTATTATATATATTTGATGTAACATATCTAATAAAATATATTTATATAAATTATATTTTATTTTTATTATATATAATAAAGTAATATAATATATATTATATATGTGCATATACACACATATAAAGACAAGAGAGTGTGTATATATATTTACACATACACATTATATATNCTCTGCTGCCCCTGGATCTTGTGGTTCTTCCCACTTTCCTGGTGCTGGAGAGGCTGGGAATAAAAAGAGGGAAAAAATAAAAGGAGAAATGGTAAAAGTGAGCAGTTGGGGTTGACATCTGGCGCTGGAAAGGGCAGGGGCAGCGCGAGGGGAAGAGGGCAGCGTTACAAAGTTCCTGATGGGGGATTTGTAGGGAAGGACAAAACCCCTGAACAGCTGGGAATTGGTTGAAGCCAAAATAATTGACGGAAAAAACAGAGGTGTGACTCCACCACCTTCGTTAACCCATGAAAAATAAACTTTGGGGAAAAGTTGTTGTTACAAAAAAACCCAAACAAGGTTTGCACAAAGCAAACCCCACCCAAACCTGCCCCCAGGAGAATAAATATAGAATATTTATATATCGATAAATCCTATAAATATGTATTTAATATAGGATTTTGTGTCTCTGCATCACACCTGGGCTGGGTTGGGCTCATTCCACCCAAACCAGCTGGGGCTGAATTCCTGAGGGACCAAATTCCCTGGGGGAAGAGATGAAATGAAGGTGAAATATATATAAAAAATAACAAAAATTATATATTCAATATTATAACATATATAAAAGATTATACATATAAAATTNNACAAGAGAGTGTGTATATATATTTACACATACACATTATATATATATAAAATACGTATTGCAGTGGAAAATAAATTCATATTACATATCTGTGTTTATGTAGATATGATGCAATTTCTGGATCAGATTTATTACCCCTTTTATGAATTATGGATAATATATAATGTATAGAAATACATATATCCACATGTAATGTATACAGGCATGCTTCCATTTATGTGAATATGTAAAAAGATAAATATATACGCATAAAATATATAAATATAAAAATAATATAAATATAAATTAAATCTACATCTAAATATAAATGTTTACTGAAAGAGGCATCTTATAGGACATACATAGGAAATATATACATATAAAATATTTAAAACATATTAAAAAATGATGTCTCTTCTCTGCCCCTGCGGAGTGCCAGGAGCAGGATGCTGCCCTGGGCTCCCCTCCAGCCCTGAATTCCCACAGGATCCACGGAAGAGCTCCCGGGCAGCCTCCTGGAGCCAGCGGCTTCATCCTGCCCGGGAGGCTGCCAGAGGCTGGGAATCAGCCGGGATCCGTGCAGCTGGGTGGGGACAAACCCTGGGATCTGCTTTGCTGGGAACATCCCAAATCCTGCGGCTGCTGCGGGGGGTCAGCGATCCCGGGGATTATCCCCATGTTGGCATCCACCCCAATCCCTGCTGCCTCCCCGGGCACGGGAAAGGCTCGGCTTTAATGGCAAAATCACCGCGGGGATGGGCGATGGATTCCCGGGATTTGGATTCCAGGGATTTTCTGTGAACTGGCGGCTGGGGCTGAGCGGGGCAGGGAATTTAGGAGCCGTGGATCCCGGGAATCCAGGTCCATCCCGTGCTCCAGGAGCAGCTCCAGGCAGGAGCTGGGTGTGATTCCAGGGATTCTGGGGTCCATCCCATGCTCCAGGCAGGAGCAGGGTGTGATTCCAAGGATTCTGGGGTCCATCCCATGCTCCAGGCAGGAGCAGGATGTGATTCCAAGGATTCTGGGGTCCATCTCATGCTCCAGGAGCAGCTCCAGGCAGGAGCAGGGTGTGATTCCAGGGATTGAGGGTGCAGCCCCACGCGGCAGATGGAGCCAGCCTTCCCCTCCCCACCCGCTGGGCTTTGGGGATTACAGGACGATGAACTCCCCCAGCTGTGCAATATTAATGAGCGCAGCCATCTGTTAATCTGGCATTTTCCATAGTCCTGGGATTAAAGCCGAGTATTTCCGCCTGGGAGGGCAGCTGGAAAAGTCCTTGTGATCCCAGGGGAGCTGGGCAGGGACTCAGCCCCGCTCCTCAGCCCTGGTTTAGGGCCAAGGACAGGGCAGAGGGTGCTGGGGGTGCCACACTCCGGGCAGGGCCCAGGGATGGGGCTCAGCCTGGGGAAAAGGAGCTCGGGGGGACCTTGTGGCTCTGCACAACTCCCTGACAGGAGGGGACAGCCGGGGGGACAAGGGACACGAGGAGAGGGAACGGCCTCAAACTGTGCCAGAGGAAGCTCAGGTTGGAAAAGACCTCGATGTCCAAGCTTTAATTGATCCCCACCCAGTCCCTGCCCCAGAGCCCCCATTCCCTCCTGTTCTGAACATTCCAGGGATGTCTCTGCTCTGGGCAGCCTCTCCCAGCTCTTCCTGTGAAGGAATTTTCCCAATATCCATCCTGAGCCTCCCCTGGCACAGCTTGAGGCCGTTCTCTCTCCTCCTGTCCCTTGTCACCTCCTCCCCGGCTGCCCCCTCCTGTCAGGGAATTGTGCAGAGCCACAAGGTCCCCCCTGAGTTCCTCTTCTCCAGGCTGAGCCCCTTTCCCAGCTCCCTCCCGTTTGTGCTATTCCAGGGATGTTCAGACCCCAATTCCAGAGTTTTCATGGAGAGCCAGGCACCAAGCACAGCCTCTAGCAGCAGATGAAGGTGTTTGGCTGAGGGTGTCAGAGCCCTGCCAGGGCTGCGGGAGGTGGAAATGTTCCTTAAATATGCTGAGAGTGGATTTCTGTTCACTGCACTGGGAGTAAGTGAAGCAATTTGAAGCCATTAATTAGAAATGTGAGCAATTAGTGTTTGAGGAGGGTCCTTGGGACCCTCTCTGTGCTGCAAGGTGTGCCCAGACCCAGCACAGGTGACACTGCTGCCCCCAGCCAGGGCAGGCACAGCCCTCCCCTGCAGCTGCTGAGGACATTCCCGCTCCAGACTTTAGGAAAATCCCCTAAATTCACCATTTTCAGGTGAAATTCCACTTTGGGTGCAGGCCTTGCACAGCTCTGCTCCTTCCTGCTTGGCAGCCACTCGCTGAAGCAGCAGAGCTGTGGCTGCTCCAATATCGGGATGAGGCAGCTCCAGGGGCCCATTTCCTGCTCCAAAGGACACTTTTCCATTTTTAATGAGCTCTGTTCCTCTCAGTTTTACCTGGAGCAGAGCTCAGCCTTCCTTCAGGACGACTCCAGGCTCAGGGAGATGCTCCCCACCAGCCCAAAGTGAAGTGCAGAGCTCCAGAAAAGGCTTTTCTCATCCATAAAAGATTAAATCGTTATCTATAGGATCCATAGGGCTGCTCAAAGTCATTAAAATTCAGCAGGGGATAAATAATGGAGATGTGTTTACTTACAGGAAAGAAGCACTTCTCCCAGACTTTCGGTGCCAGGGGAAAGAAATCCAGGCTGGAAGGGGTGACAAAGCACCTCTTTGGGGTTCTGGAATGGGGGGATCTGGAGGAGACTCAGCCTGGCCCAGTCCAACCCAAAGCCAAAACTCCAAACCTCAAAAAAAAAAGAACCCCAAACCAAAAACCCAATACCCAAAGAAAAATCTCAACCCCACAAAAAACCCCTAAACCCCCAAACCCCTCCAAAATCCCTCAACTTCCTAAAAAACCCCAACCCCCTCCAACCCTCTCAACTTCCTAAAAAAGACCATAAACACCTCCCAAAACCCCTCAACTTCCTAAAAAAACCATAAACACCCCCAAACCCCTCAGCTTCCTAAAAAAACCACCAATACCCCTCCAAACCCTCTCAACTTCCTAAAAAACCCCAACCCCTCCCAAAAACCCCAAACAAAACCCAATCCCCCAACAAAATAAACCCGAAGCAAAAATTTAAAAAAAGAAGGCAAAAACCCCTCAAAGCCAAAAAAACCCAATCCCCAAAAAACAGGACCAAAAAAACCATTAAAAAAGGCAAAAAAAACCAAAGCCAAAAACCCCAAAACAAAATCCAACCCCAAAAATCCCACACCAAACCAAGCAAACAACCAAGAAACCACCCGAAGCGCCAATGTAACAATAGAACTCGGACAGTTTTAATTAACAAGGTGTCAAATTTAGATCCAGGTGCATTGTTTTGTACAAAATTTGGGTTAACAAGAGCTGCAAAAGCCCCCAAACCCCTGGAAATGTGCAAAGTGCAGTTGGTCACATATTAAGGTTTGTTTTCCTGCCTGCCCAAGCAGCGCAGAGAGGGATCCCAGCGGGGCAGAGCCCAAACCAGGCTCCAAAGAGTTCTTTCACTTGCCCAGCTCAGAGTGAACTCAAAATTCCCACCAGATTTAGGATTTGGGAAATGCACAGAGCCACCAGCACCAATCTAAACCTTTTTTTCAGCAGAAAATAAAAGCCCAGCCTGAAATCTGGAGTATTGACACACAAACCCAGCTCTTCACTGCCCCACACTGGGGTTGGTTGGAGAAAGCAAAGCTCAGTTTTATCTTTCAGCCTCGAGAGTGGCTCTTGGTTTAGAATTAAACCCAAAATCAGAGGTGTGCAAACAGCACTTGACCCCGAACTGCTGCAGAGGGAGTTTTAAACTCCCTGTTTTCCTGCTTTAAGCTTTTCCCTCTCAGCAGTTGCCTCCTGCAAGGTTTGTGCCCCAACAGGAGGAAAAGCTCTTTGGTGCTTCCTGCTCCATCCGTGTTTCCCTGCATTTCTCAGGATCCCCATGGATGAGCTTCTGAAAACAACTCCAACCTGCTGCCTCTTCCAACAACTCCTTAATATGTGGAACTGCAAGAAACTCCCAAAAACGGCTCTGTTCCCACTCCAAAGCCAGCAAAGTCAGCTTTCAGCTGCCTGTTCCTGGAGCTGACAACCAAAGCAAACCCAAGGAACTCCAGGAAGAGATTGCTCGGATGAAAAACAAGTGGAAAATATTCCCGAGGATTTTGTCCAAATTACAGTTTCTCAAAAGCACTGACGAACTTTGAAACTTCGTGGTGAACTGTAGTGCCAAAGGGGAGCTGCCTCAACCCCTGGGAAGAAACAAAACACAATCAATTCCCTTCAGGAATTTTGTTTTTTATACAAAATGATGCATTTCAGTATCTCCCTGATAAGGGATATCACTGTCATTGATCTGCTTTGCTGTTAAATCCTACAACTACTGGGACACTCACCGAGTCATGGAAAAAGGTGCAGAGCTGCTTTATCCAGGGACATCTGAAACAGACAGAAATTCCCACTCATTCCCTCCCCAGGACACGGCTGGCCACAGGTGCAGCCACTCCTGGCTTTGCATTACTCAAAAATCTACAAAATTCCAACAATTCACGTGCAGCTCCAAACCAAGGTGATTTCAGATATAATTAAGATAAAATAATTAGGACAAAAACCAGGAGAAGGAGGATTTCACCAGACTCTCGTGGCTCACTGCTGGAGGATAAGAAAGAAATCCAGAAGGACAATTCATGGAACTGTACATTTGTTAAACGCAGCTTAGCTCATGCACAATGAGTGAGTGAGGATGGCACACCCATGATTTCACTCAGGAGAGTTCAAGAGAGGAATTCTTTGCTGCCATCAGCTCCAAAGTGCCAGAGAAGCAAATTCTCTGCTCCACAGCCACAGAGTCTATTGATTTTACAACTATTCTATCAATGTATTGAAATCTATCACTCTAAAACTTCCCTGCAGGACCCAGGAGAGCAAGGATCCCACACAGACTGTGCTTTCACTGGTTTATTGTCATTTAAAAGCTATAAAAGCACTTAGAGTTCTGAAAAAGTGTAGTTTCCTCACCCACTGAAGCTCTGAGCTGCTGCAGAGCCAGAGGGGCTCTTCTCCCTTTAAAAGGATCAATATATTCCCAAATCTTTCCTTTTTGCTGAGGGTTTGCTCTTGCCACCATGACATGATTTTTGTTCCAAGCTTAAGACATCTGCACACCCACTGTGCTCTTGCAGAGACACAGTAACAAACATTTTGGGCTACTCTTCTCTATGTCAAGTTTTATCCAGTGTTACACCCAGGAACTGCTTTGCTCTAAGCCTTAATTCAAGGAATTTTGGCTGTTGGTGGTGACAGAGATCTTTAAAAACCCATCATTTGATGGCTGCCAGGATTGCCAAGAGCTGCCAGTGCGTTTCAGAACATTAAGCACTGGGAAGTTGCAAAAGGAATAATTCCAAATCTCCCCCCAAACCCATCATTTTGGAGGTCTTTCCCACTGCTAAAAACAGGGAAGGATAAAACCAGGAATGAATTGTGAGTGAATGAAGAGAAAACTCCCCCCAAACAGCGGGGCAACCCCAGGATTTGCGGGTGGCTCTGGGCCGTCCCCACTCACATGCGCGGGTTGTCGACGATCACTTTCAGGGTGAAGAGCCCCACGGATTGCATCGCCTTGTGTCTGCACGTCAGGAACAGGCACAGGAACTCCCCCACGTACTGGGGGCCGAGGTTCTGCCACCTGAACAACAAAACCAGCAGCTGTTGGGACACCTCCACCCGTGCATTCCTGGGATTTGCATCCCTGACTCTGCCAAAGAGCCTGGCTGCTTCCCAAGGGCTCAGGATTATCCCTCTGCTGGATTTCCGTGGCCGCACAGGCTTTGGGAGCAGGGGCTGACTCACACTCTCAGCATCATGGCTTTCTCCCGACTCAGATCCCTCAAAAGCAGGTTGGCAGTGCCACAGAGGATGTGCTCCTCACAGGAAAGTTGGTCCAGCAACAGCCTCAGAGCCCAGAAGTTTTTCTAGGAAGAGGCAAAATATGGTCAGTGATTTAACCTCAGCGCCAAGAACGACATAAAAATCACAGCAAAGCCAAGTGAAACGTGACTAAAACCTCCAGGATGGTGTCACAGAGATTTTTAACATCATTTCCTTTGATCTCTTCGAACAGGAATCAGTTTCCAGGACTCACCCCAAAAGCCAGGACTATCTCTAAGAAGGAAGTCAGGTGGGGAAGGTCACAATAAAGCATCTGCTGCACTGCTTGCACTGCCAGGATCAGAGAAGCCTCGTGGTGCAGCTACACAAGACACAGCAAGAAGGAAAGAAATGTATTTAAAAGCCTATTTCCCTTTATTTAACCACTGCATCCACTCAAACCAGCACTGAGTTATTCCAGCTCAGCCAGAGAGCTTGGAGGCCACACAACAAATCCACAAGAACCTTCTCGAGAGTTAAAAACGGGAATGGAACAGGGAATTTATTTCTGCAGCATTTGTTTCTGGTGCTCTCAAAGTGCTCACAGAAACACAAAATCTCACACAGCAGCAGGAATAGGGAATTACAGGGGAAAAAAATTCAGCTCAGGAGTCACACATTTGGAGAATAAACTAAAGTTTCCTCCAAAGAAGTAAAAAAGAACAAGGCAGCTCCTTAGATGACTGCATTGAATATGGAATATTTTTCTTGCCACCTTCAAACAGGTTCCACAGACTTGAAACCCTTAATTTAAAAGCAATTTAGAACTTCTGGGCAGTTCTGAGTTCTGAGAGAAGCCCCAAAGGACACTGTCCTGTTTAAATCAAACCCTGGGAGAAGTTAAGACACAATCAGTTATTCCCAGCCCTCCTCCTCTATAAATCTGTAAATTTAGACGGGGATAAAGACTTCTCCTGGATTGAAGATGTCCAGAGCAGAGCAGACCCTCAGTTCTCACCTTCATATCTGCTCCAGAGTTTAGACTGTGCTAATCCTAAACTGATCCCCCTCTCAAAAAAATCTTCCAGGCCCCTCTTCAAAGCTATTTTTACTAAGCCAACATTTTTCACTGCTGCTGTGTCTCAAATACAACACAAGGGATAAATTCCCATGTTGCCATCACTCACCTGAGCAGAGAAAATAGCGGATGGTAAAGAGACATTAACTCCAGCCTTGAGATCCTCCAAAATGTTGGCACTGGCAGCCAGCACACTCTGCAAGGGGACAGTGGAGGACAAGGATGTCAGATCCTCCCCAAACAAACCCCAAACAGTGCCAGAGATGGGGGTTTAAGGTGCTTTTCAGTGATTTTTTTCAGCATTTCTGCAGAGGATGGTGCCTGTTTCACATCATGCTCAGGGGAAGTTGAGGCTCTCCAGCACCAACCAAACCCTATTAAATAAACTCTTCATTTCTGTAGGGCCAAGATGGTTTGGGGTGGAAGGACTTCCAAAATCACCTCATGCCACCCCCTGCCATGGGCAGGGATGCCTTCCACTATCCCAGGGTGCTCCAAGCCCTATCCAGCCTGGCCTTGGACACTGCCAAGGGGCAGCCAGGGGCAGCCACAGCTTCTCTGGGCACCCTGTGCCAGGGCCTCCCCACCCTCCCAGGGAGGAATTCTTTCCCAGTATCCCACCTCTCCCTGCCCTCTGGCAGTGGGATCCATTCCCCCTTGTCTAGGCCCTTTATGATCCGATCCACCTCAACATGAATAGATCCAGAATCAGTCCCAGGCACTGAGCTGGGAGCAGAATGAAGCCATTTCCAGCTGCCTTTAACATTCCCGAATCCCAGCATCCTGCAGAGTTACCCTCGGCACAGGAGCACTGCACAAGGCACTGGAAGTTAACTTTGGCATTTGGGAGAAGGAGCCAATTCCCATATCCAGTGGAATCTTGTCTAAACCCAAGCCAGGAGATTCTCCCACCTCCCAACACTGTTTGGTACCTCTTGGAAGCCAAGTGGGGGCTCTTCCAGGGATAAGGGAAGGAGGTGCCCCCTCTTCTCCAGCAAATCGCTACTGCCCAAAATCATGACGAAGGAACTCCAACATTTGACCTGGAAAAACAACACAACATTTGTCTTACAAAGTGAAATCTGTTCAAGAGGGGTGAATTATTCAGAGAGAAAAGGGGTTTGAGAGCAAATCCTTGCACTCTCGAGGAGTGGGAACAGGACAGAAGAGGGAATTTTGGCCTCACTCACGTTCCTGTAGAGTGCCTCGCTGCTGTACAGCAGTTTGAGTGCCTGCTTAATTAGCACACTGCTCTTCAGGGGAGAGCCTGCAGGAATGGAAATGAAAAGAATCAAACCCAGATCTCACCTACCCCAAATAAGTCCACAGCAGGAACACAAACAGGGCATTAATTCAGCCACAGATCTGTTTCTACAGGAACCTCACAGAGACAAGAAGTGATTACAGCTATTTTACACAGGTTTGTTGGGAGAACAGATAAATATCAGCTACAAAACACAGTTCTGGAAAGCTGCAAAGAACTGGACACAGTCCAGACTGAGCCATCCCAGCAGGTGAACCCAAAGGAAGTGTTTGTTGTGGACATCACACCACACTGAGGGATCTCACACTTCCAAGAATTCTGCCAGTAGGGAACAACTCCCAAATAAATCTTTCACGGCAGAAGACACCCTGAGAAGCAGCAACCCCCAGGACAGATGATGACAATTATCCGAGGCTGAGTTAATGATTCTGATGATGAAACAGTTCCCATCGGGGAGTTTTCTCCTCAAGGTCATGGCTGAGGCATAAAGCCAAGTCCCCCACTGACAGTGGCAATGCTGGGAGGGAATGAAGAGCTTTAGATTTTCTTTTAATACTTTCTGAATTTGCTTTCAGCAGAACCTCACAGCTAACAAAATGAGTGTTCTGAGTGAACAAATTCATGCTCCAGTACAAAATCATCCTTCCTGCCTGGTGTTTTCATGGTTTGGGCTGGAAAGAACCTCAAAGCTCATCCAGTTCCAACCCAACACCTTCCACTATCCCAGGTTGCTCCAAGCCCTGTCCAACCCGGCCTGGGACACTTTCAGGGATCCAGGGGCCTCCTTACCCTCACCCAATTCCTAGCTGGGCCCAGAATGTCACTCATTTGAGTGACAATTAAAAGCTTTAATGAAGTCCTCAGCGTAAGGAAGGAAGAAATGACACTTGCCAGCTGTAACCCAGGGCCCTGTCTCCAGCATGTCATTCCCAGAGGGAACACAGCCTGTCCTGAATATCTTGAGGTAGACCTTGAACTGGCAGGGAGTGATCCTGCAGGCAGAGCAGGAGGCCAGGCTGTTCACAGGGAACAGCAGGGAATGGGCAGCATCCAGGAAATTCCCAGTTTTGCACAGGTAGAACGGGATCATATCCTGAAGGTCTCGTAGCCTGGGAAGAGAAAAGGAAGGTTTGGGTTTCATTAGGATGAGGTTTTTATAGGATGTGGGGATAGATCTGATTGTGCTTGACCACTAAAGAGGAGAGGAAGGAGAGGGAAAAGAAGGGAGGAAAGAGAGCAAAAAGGAAAGGGGGAAAGAGAGGGGAAAAGGAAAGGGGGAAAGAGAGGGGNAAAGGGGGAAAGAGGGGGGAAAAGGAAAGGGGGAAAGAGGGGGGAAAAGGAAAGGGAGAAAGAGGGGGGAAAAGGAAAGGGAGAAAGAGGAGAAAAGAAGGGAGGAGAGAGGGAAAAGGAAAGGGGGAAAGAGGGAAAAGGAAAGGGGGAAAGAGGGAGGAAAAGGGACAAAGGGGAAAAGGAAAGGGGAAAGAGATGGGAAAAGGAAAGGGGGAAAGAGAGGGGAAAAGGAAGGGGGGAAAGATGAGAAAAGAAGGGAGGAGAGAGGGAAAAGGAAAGGGGGAAAGAAGAAACAGGAAAGGGGGAAAGAGACGGGAAAAGGAAAGGGGGAAAGAGGGGAAAAGAAGGGAGGAAAGAGGGAAAAGGAAAGGGGGAAAGAGAGGGGAAAGGAAAGGAGGAAGGAAAAGGGGAAAAGGAAAGGAGAAAAGAGGGGGAAAAGGAAAGGAGGAAAGAGAGGGAAAAGGGAAAAGCCATTTACCTTTGGTTTTCATTGCATTTCACAGCTCTCAGGTACCGAACAACTTCCCTGTATCTGGGGAGAAAAACAGAAGGTGAGAAGGAAGGAGAAGGAAGCGCAAAACTCTGCACATGTCAAATATTTCCTACAATGAATGAAGCAAACCAGGAGAGCTTCCCACACCAGAGACATTGCACAGCAGGACAGAAACACAGCTGGCAGCAAGAGACAGCTGGAAATAAATTCCTAGAAGTTATTCCCAGACTATCTTAACTCTAGCAAAATAAAACCAGAGATTGCCTTTCACTTGAATTCTTTAAGTGGACTGGGTTCTTTTGAATACTGGGTTTTCTGGAGTACAGCCCTCTGAAGACCCAGAATACACTTTCCTGGCTGTCCTCCACTTGTCAGTCTTTGATGAAGAGAAATTGTTTGAAAAATCAACATGCAAAACCTGCAGGGTTTATGGAAATACAGAAATGAGCCACTCCAGCCATATTTTTTTGGTCCTGAGGCATTCAAAGGGCTTTGAGAAGCTTCAAAAAGCTCCTGGCCTTGTTGAGAAGACGAAAAAAAAAAAACCCAAAACTTTGTTTTGTGTTTCCTCAAAGTGCAGAGGTTTGGAGCAGTCAAAATACAAGACGTGAGTTCCCAAAATGAAAAAGCCAAACCAATCTCACTTCTTTTTGCCCAGCAGTTTCTCCACTCGAGCCTCCACGACAGGGAGTGCTTCCCACAGGTACATTTTCCTTCCTTTCTGTCTCCTCTGCCCAGTTGGGTTCTGGCCTTTTAAAACTGTGGTCAGTAACATGTGGTCCCAGGGCACAACATTCAAGCTGGAAGGACAAAAATAAAGCCAGTTTTAACTGTGTTCTGATTGTACATCACTATTTAGCTCCTTTAAGAATCGTGAAGTTTGATTAATAAAACATTTTGGGGTTTAGATCTCAATTCTGGGAGAAAGAAAAACTTTAGGGAGAACAGCTCAGTCATAGAATCAAACAACAAACAGGGAAAGCAGCAAATACTGAAATATTCCTCTAAAATGCTCCCACTTTCATTATCAGGCAAAGAACATTCTACAGGCAACTGGATCCAAACACATTTAGAGGCCCAAGAACTCACCTGTTTGAGAAGGCGTAACAGTGGCAGGGAAGGGAGATGGACTGAAAAAATTCAATAAACTTTTCATAGAGAATTTTCGGAAAGTCACACAACACCAGCATCCTCTGAAGTCGGGTTGTGATCCTGTGATTTGAGAAGGAAAACAATTTAAAAAGAGTGTTTTAAAATGAGGCCAGTTACTAACAATATTTTAATCATATGGGAAACTACACAAGTCTGAGTTTTTTTTGTTTGGATCTGGATTTGAATTTCTACTTTAAGTTTTGTAGAGAATAATGAACTTATTATTGTGCTATTATTATTAAAACCAAGGTTCTGTGGGGCTTAAGCATTAAAACAAAGATTTCCAAGGAATTTGTACAGGAAACACTTCAAACTGTGCTGGACTTGAGCTCCTGCACCTTCCCTGCTACTGGAACCATTTCTGTATTAATTGGTAAGTGGAGATAAAAAAGAAGAGTTTACTCTTTAAAATTTTGGGAGGGAGGTAAAGACAAACTCTTCCCCTGTTCTTTCCAAGTAAGAAATTAAAAAAATCAAGAATAGCACTTTAAAATGAAAACTGCTGAAAGATTTAGGTTGTACTTGTCATTAGTTCCAGAGAAGGTGAGAATATAGAACTGGGTTTGAAAGAAGTTAATTCTTCACTCATCAACCTTCTGTGGCAAGTGAATTTGGGGGTAAAGGTGAAGGGTAGAGCTAAAATGGGAACTGAACTAAGCCATGGGAGCTGGGTGTCCTGATTCTCCAGCCTCTGGGGGGAATTTTTCCATGCTCCATCCCAGTGGAATCCTGCCAGGCTGCTCCTGTGACCTCTCCCAGCCACTATTTACTCCTGGTGCAACAACCACAACCTGCTCTGGCCTCCCACAATACCCCACGTGCCTCCGAACCAAAGATTTGTCACCTGAAATGCATTTTAAAGCCAAGCAGAAAGTTTGCAGACAGCAAGGAAACCGATCTTACCTTTGGAACAGAAATGGGACAGCAATCCTTAGGGAAGCAGTGTGGCCAAGGTTCTGACAGCTCCTAAGACTGGAAAAAACCAGCACTAATTAATGCCTGGCTTCTTTTCCTGCCTTTTCCCCTTCTCTGTACTCAACTGTTGAAGGAAACACGTTTTAAGGAAAAGTCTGGGAAGCTGGCATGCTGATAGAAATTACTGCAAAGAGTGAAACAAGTGCTAAAGTGCAAAACACAGCGCAAAGCTCCCAGTGCCTTCAGCAGGGCTTAACCACTGCCAGTGCAGAAGGAAAGACCTTCCCAGATAACAAATCCAGCCTGCTCCTTGCAAACCTGGATAATTCCTCAGCAAGAACTGCGGGGGAGCTGCTGGCCTGTTAAACCAAACTAGACATCCTTTCTTTCTCTTTTATCAAAACCCCTGAATTTAAGCCCCCAAAACGTTCAGGTTTTTGCAAAGCAAAGCTCTTTGTGTTGTTGAAAAGAGTTCTTTTGCTGAGCTGCTAAGTGTAACTTTGCAGTTATAAGTGAGGTTAAATGCTGTTCAGTGTTACTCCTCATAAATTGTCAAGGTTAACTTTTAAGTTAAGATTAAGTGAGGTATAAGTGCTGTTTCTCTGTTGAATTGTTAAGGTTAAGGTATAAGTTAAGTTAAAGTACTCTAAGTATGAGTGCTCTTAAGCTTTTAGGGCCCTGTTCCTTTTCATCTCTGCCCTCACTATTCCTTTTGTCACACACTCCCCACGGTAGTTCTCGCTTCATTTCCCTTTTTGAATGCCTGGATTATGTTTGGTTTTGTTGTTGCTTGTTTTCCCTTGTTGTGCCTAAAGTGTCCTCAAAGCAGCAGAGCGAATCTTGCCAACCAACTTTGTTGTTCACTATTAAATCTGGCTTTGCTGATCCCCTTGGCAGGGACTTTTTAAGTGATCTCAAACACTCATTCCTGCTTAATTTCTCCCTCTCACATCCAACCTTCAACATCTTTTACCCCAAATCCCTCCTGTCCCCAGTCTCACTTCTCCCTCAGTGTGTTCATCTTCCTCTTGCCGTGCTGCAGCCCCTGCTGGGATTTTGACACTCTCCTCACCCCTAATAAACAAAACCCCAGGATTCTCTCACTAATTCCCCTTCCCTGGAAGAAACCAGGCAGATCCCCACTCTCTGTGGGCACAGGTACTTACAGAGCAGGGTCCTTGTGTAGGGCAATCTGTTTAGCTGCTCCCAGGAGCATGACAGCAGCAGCTTTGGGGCTTTCTTGTTCTGCCTGATTTAAAAATCTTGTTACCAGCTCGAAAACATCAGAATACCTGAGAAAGTCAAGTGGCCTGTAAGATCAAGGGTCTGCAACAATGGACTTCCTAAACAAGTGGTAACTGTGGCCATCCTACAGCTTGAGAGCAATCAAGAGCCCGGCCTTGCCTTCAAAGGATCCCCAACACGCTGAGAAAGTGCTTGCACAACCAGTATTTTGGGGATTTTAAAGGCAAATTAGTAAAAATTGCAGAATCCCAGAATGGTTGGGAGAAACCTTAAAACCATCCAGTTCCAACCCCAACACCTTCCACTATCCCAGGGTGCTCCAAGCCCTGTCCAACCCAGCCTTGGACACTTCTAGGGATCCAGGGGCCTCCCCACCCTCCCAGGGAAGGATTCCTTCCCAAAATCCCATCCAAAGCCCAGGCTTTAGGTTCACAATTTCCTAGGTCATCATAAAGAGAGATCATCAGGTGTCCTGTACAGCACAGGAGATTTATTTAAAGACACATTTAAGAAGGATTTTAAACTACAGCAAACTTATCTTGCTGGCCAAGTTCATTCTCTCAACTCTATTTTTGCTGTCTCAGCTGCCACAATTCTGATTGTCGCTTCATTAAATAAATCAGAGCTGCCCTGACAAACCCAATTCTGTTATCACTTACGTGTACACAACCTCCACGTTCTGTGAGCTGCACACACGGCACTGCCCAGGGGGCAACTTGAGCTCGCAGAAGCACGCCTGTCCTGGGAGACAGATCCTTTCTCCTGTTAGGTATTTGTTATATGCTAGAGAAAGTTCCTTGATAAATTTTTCTAGGAGATCTCCTAAGAGACAAGACAAAACAAAAAATTGCACAAAGAGTTTTGCACCTGTTTTTTCAAAACTGAAAGAAAAAGTTCCCCATGCGAAATTATTTAGCAAATTCTTTGCACCTGATTTTATCGGTCAGGAAAGCTTTGTTGCTGAAAAAGGGAAAATTTAGGTTGGATATTAGGAAGGAATTCCTCCCTGGGAGGGTGGAGAGGCCCTGGCACAGGGTGCCCAGAGAAGCTGGGGCTGCCCCTGGATCCCTGGGAGTGTCCAAGACCAGGCTGGATGAGGCTTGGAGCACCCTGGGATAGTGGAAGGTGTCCCTGCCCATGGACAGGGGGGGGAATGAGATGATCTTCAAGCTCCATTCCACCCCAAACCACTCTGTAATCCTCCCAGAGAGAGAAAAGCAGGAATCTGGACCTGCAAACCCCTGCTAGGTCCAAGCACGGAAAAAGAAAGCAGGCACAGAAATTTGCTCCTTAAAAATTCCCCAAGGATTGGTGTGGAGCAGCCAAGCTGTTCCCCAGCCCCAGGTCCCCAGGCCAGCCTGGGGGCAGAGCACCCACCCCCGTGCCGCAGCTCCGCGTCGAGGTCCAGCAGCTCCAGGTTGAACGTGGCCAGGACTCCGGCCAGGGCCAAGTTCCTCTGCGCCTTCCAGAAGTTGCTTTTGTTGTGGGCATTGCAGTGACACAGGGAAGGGGTTGTCCAGTGCGGGCACTGCGTCATGAAACACAGAAAACAGGCAGAGGCTGTTGTATTTTCATGTTTTCCCCTCAGTTTCTCTGAGTGAGGGGTTACCAATTCCTTTCATCCTTCTCGCACCCGGGCAAATATTTTGAGAGGCACCAATTTGATATCATGGCAACCATTACAAAAAAACCCCTTATTGATTAGCTGTCATTGCTGAGCACTTCAGAAAGACCCTCAGGGCTGGCACCCTGCCCCCTGGAGACTGGGAACAGAGCCTTGTCTCTGCACGTTCACCCCGACTTTGCTCACAGCTCAAAGTCTTCTGAAATTCACAGAAGACCCAAGCACATAAACCATCCCCACACAATTCCCTCTACTCCTAACTCCAGTTAGGACAGTCTAAAAAGCTGACATTTCTCTAATTCATTACAAAAAAAGTCTGATTTAGTAATTTGGTTTTATGAAATGCACTGTGTGCCCAAAGCAAACAGGAGATAAATTTATTTATATTTTATGTTTACTCCAACAACTGCCCAGACTAGAAATAAACCCCAACAGAACCACACTTTACTTAGCAGAGTTATGAGGAACTGTTAATCAAATTTCCTGTATCTCTTATTCTCTTAGTGCCCTTAACTCCACCTGTGAGGATGGGGAGGCCCTGGCACAGGTTCCCAGAGAAGCTGTGGCTGCCCCTGGATCCCTGGAAGTGTCCAAGGCCAGGCTGGATGGGGCTTGGAGCACCCCGGGATAGTGGGAGGTGTAGCAGGACACCTCCCTGCCACAGCAGAGTTTATGTGTTGCTTGTCAGCTGCTGCAATAACCCAGGGCATCTTCCCCGCACATGAGTTTGCTAATTAAGGAGATAACTCAATCAGGACAGTCTTGCAGGGAGTTATCCCAGCACCACGGGACGGATGCTTTCAGCTCACAATAAACATCTTGCTGGGGAAGCAGATATGAAAAGAGAAGCTGGAATTTCTGACTGACACACACTCCAGCTACACCAAGCTTCCACAAATCTTCTGCACATTCCCCAGCGTGTGTGGGGCTTTCCCCCAAAGCTGGGATGCTGCTCTGTGGTTGCTCCTTGCAGGGCTGAGTGAAAGACTCTGTGTACACGTTTGGGGCTGAGTTACACTGACTCCTAACCCCTCCTATTTCTTTGCTAGCTTTAATACGGGTACCTTGATAGTGGGCACTGTTTTATGCAGCCTACTGTAGTTCTTCGTTTTATCCTGTGCAATAAGTACTGTTTAAAGCCTTTTGTTGTTCCCTCATATCTGTTCAATAAATAATTCATTTTATAACAGACCTGACCTGCCATCCTTAAGAACTTGTGAGCCAGAGTGATTTAGGCGCAGTCACCTGAGCGGAGCTGCTGCCAAAATCTGAGCCTAAGGCAGGGCTTGCCTAAAGCTCTCACTTGATCCACTTGTTTCCTGCAAGCTGTGCCCTCCCCTTACCTCAGCAGCCAGTTTGTCACAGATGTAGCAGTAGCACTGGTCACAGATATCCGCGTTTTTCCCAAGGGGGGAGCAAGTATCACACTCTGTTCTCCTGCAAGGTTGAAAACCAGAAGGTTATTTAGGAAAATCACATCCTTACCCAGCTCTACTGCTGCTTCCAGCTAAAGACAAAACGGACTAAATGTGGAAAATGAGACCCCAAATGGAACTGCCCAGCCCTGGACGTACTCAAAGGAGTGCGTGGTGCAGTCGTGTCTTGCATGAGGCATCACATTTGCTTGTTTACAGTAGGTAACCACTAAATCCCCTTCCTCATCCACCATTTCTTCTGATTTCTTCTCTTCCAGGGCAGATTCCTCTGCAGTAAAGAGAGCAGGAGGTGTAAACCAGTGTAAAGGTAGCTACGACTTCCTTAGAAATTACTGCTATTTACTTTCTGAACACTTTGAAGCACATGTTTCCTTGGGATTTGACAGAAGGATGGTTCACAGAATGTCCATGAACTATCAAACCAGAGGACATGAAATCAAAAAGGACCCAGCTGACACTGGAAAGGACAAGTGTCAGCTCAATTTGAAGTATTTTAAAACTACACAGCACCATCCTTTAAAGTAGTGCCACTAAAGATATCCCTAAAAACTGGGGAGGTCCTCCTGGTTTTATTCACTTGTGCAGCACAAAGACAGATTTCAAGCATAACACATAATTAATTCAGTTTACGCCCAAAGTCTTTCAGAGAACTCCAGCAGCAGCAGCAAGGGAACAGCTCTTACCCTGTGGCTCTACAAACAGGACAGAACTCCCTTGGGTGCCCTCCGCTTCATCCTCATCATCATCACTGATCAGGATTATGTTCTGCTCTTCCTCCTCCTTTTCCGATGGCCACATGGCCACTAAACTCCAAACTGGAACTACTTGGCAGCAACCAGGGTAACAGAGACTGTCCATTCACACTTTCAATGTGCTTTCCTCAATAACGGAAGAAAAAGACTCATCCAAGACCCAAATTCTTTGTCTCTGTTGGGTAAATTACACTAGAGACAGAAATGTTTCATCCTCAGTGCACTCAGCAGCTCAAAACCCACTGGAGCTTCCATCCGGAGCTGAGAGAACCCTAGAAACAAGGAGAGGGGGAGAAAAAAAAAGAAGAAAAAAACCTCAAAATATGAGATGTGCTGGTCTTCTGGTGGGTTTGGTGGGACTGGCTGTGGAATAAGGACAAGGGGAATGAGTTCCCTCTGACAGGGCAGGGTTAATGGGATACTGGGAAGGAATCCTTCCCTGTGAGGGTGGGGAGGCCCTGGCACAGGGTGCCCAGAGCAGCTGTGGCTGCCCCTGGATCCCTGGAAGTGTCCAAGGCCAGGTTGGACAGGGCTTGGAGCACCCTGGGATAGCGGAAGGCGTCCCTGCCCATGGCAAGGGGTGAGACTGGATTGCTGGAAACCATACAGCTTTTAATTTGGGACCAATGAACGGGCATTGCTTTGGGTTTTGTGCATATATATCTGCTGAAAGTCTAATAAAAAGCCATCTGTATACGGAATATTTTCCGTGGCACATCCTGGCCAGAATAAAGTAAAGCCTGATTCTCTATCACTACAGACAGTGCTAGACGGCTTTTTTTTTCTTTCCCGAATTTCGCTGACAGGATGAGCTTTAAAGTTCCTCCCATCCCAAACCATTCCATAAGTCCAGGATAACAATTCTCGTTAACAACAACTCGCCTGTCCCTTACTCCGGTCACACCCAGAACACCCAGCACAACGCCCCTACTCCGTCTCCCCCACCCCAAACTCAAACATCCCCCATCCCCCCCCGCCCCACAACGCCGCCATTCC
>VZTD01002300.1:641001-663552 GCA_013397725.1 Rhagologus leucostigma | reverse complement strand
CACCCCAAACCCCTCACAGACCCTTCGCACCCCCCAGCCCCAACCGCCTCCTCCCAACGGCCACAACGCACCCCCCGACCAACCGGCCCCGAACGAGCCCCCCCTGCCCTCGCAGCCCCTCGGACCGTGCCGTTTTCCCCGGAATTCCCGCTGTTTCCCCGCAGTTCCCGGTGTTTTCCCGCTCACCGCGCCCCCGGCCCCGCTCCCGCCACTCTTTGAAGGCCCGAGTGCTTCCGGGACGGCGACCCCGGGGGGGGCCCCGCGCGCTGAGGCCGCGCGCGCCTCTTCCGCCCTCACGGCTCCGCCTGAGGGCTGCGGGGCGGCCGCCATGTTTGGTGAGGGCACGGTGTGGGGGGGCTGTCACAGCGGTTAAATAAACGCTTTAAATAAAGCGCTTCAATAAAGCCGCCATTCTCCACAGAACCGGCATCCGCGCAGCGCCCTGCGGCTCCTCTCCCTGTGTGTCCTGTGTCCCTGAGGCCGTCATGGCAGCCCCGGTCCCATCAGGTGCCCCCTGCACACCGCGCTGAGCGGCACTAGCCTGTGAGGGCAATCCCGCTGGGACAGGCCAGTGTCCATCAAGAGGCACAGGAGTCCTGCAAAAAGCAACTTTATTCGGATAAAGGAGAGAGTTCACTGGGCCATACTTCTGTGGGGTCTCTGGAGTTTCTGCAGGACACAGCCTCTTTTTACCCTTATTTCCCGACCTAGTTTCCCTCCTCCTTTCCCCCTTGCCCTGGGTAGTAGGAAGGTACAGTCCCAAATACTACATATTCCTCCTTTAATATGTATTTCCCCCCTACCACGCGTTGTATGACGATTAAAATTAGATTTAAGTCCACCCTGGATGAAATGAATACTCACAAATCTATTAAGCCCGTACGTTTCCCCCTGAAGTTCAGACTATGCTCAACCCTACTACAAACCTGCCGGGTCTGAGGTTCTTAAACCCCCCACACACCCATTCCTCCAGAACCTGATTGATTTTTCACATTTAGTCGTTAGTGAAAACATTAACATCCATTTCTCCTGTAATTACTGAAGACCTCCACACCCTTTCTACCAGTACCTTATAGGTTCTTTCGCATTTAGTTGCCAGTGAAGACATTAAGAGCAATTGCTCAAATAATTAGTGAGACCCCCACACTCATTCTTCCAGGACCTGATTGGTTTTTACAGGTAATTAGTTACAGACTTCGTTAGTGAAGACCCCCACACCACATTCTGCTCTGGGGTTGGCCTCACCTCGAATATTTTGACTGGTTTTAGTTTTCACCAAAATATAAGATACTAAACTGTGAGAGAGCATCCAAAGGAGTGAGACAAAGATGGTACCTTGAGGTGAAGCCATAGGAGGAGCAGCTGAGGAACTTGGTCTGTTCGGGGGGGTTGGAACGAGACGATCTTGAAGGTCCCTCCCAACCCAAACCATTCCAGAATTCCATGATAAGCACAGTAATTCAGCTGTCCCTTACTCCCCTTACACCAGGAACACCCAGCACAGGAGAGGGGAGACTCACTGCAGCTTCCTCCCTAGGGGAAGAGCAGGGAAGCGTGACTCTTGGGGATGGTTCTGTGCAGGGCCAGGAGCTGGATCTGTGACTCTTGGGAATGGTTCTGTGCAGGGCCAGGAGCTGGACTGGATGATCCCTGGGGTCCCTTTCAAGCCAGGATATTCCTTGATTCTGTGATTCTGTTCCCCTTCCAGTCCTGCTGGACCTGCTCACCCCGAGGCACAGCTGCTGGAGGAGGAAATGCTGTCACTGCGTGTCCTCACCCCAATCGCCAGCTTCTGTCGCGACATCAGCGAGGAAAAGCCACATCCAGCAGCTGAGGCTTCCCCCAGTAACACTAGATGGTACCAGAGCTCCACACAGGCTCAGCCAGGACTCGACCTCGAAAAAATGGGAATTCTGAACCAGGGAAAGCTGGAGACGTGAAGCTGCGATGTCTTTATGTGCTGCTGGCACAGGGAATTGAGTCTTCTAAAGGAAAAAGCCGACAGGACCTGTGAATAAAATAAAGATATTTTCTGGTGTTCAGGGCAACAAGTGCAATGCATTTGTGGTTAAAATTGATCAGCAAAGTGATGGTGTTACAGCACCTGGGAGGGGAATTTTGAGGACTGATTCTGAGGGAATTTTTCACTAATAATAATCAGTTAAAGAAAATCTAGGAAGGATTTTAACTTAAGCAGTAGTTGCCCATGGCAGGGGGTTGAAACTGGATGATCTTTAATGACCCATCCAACCCAAACTATTCTGGGATTCTATTCCATGATTAAATCTTAAAAATGAAGTGTCCTGATACCTTTAGTTCCTGATATCCTTAATATTAAGAACTATTTAAACAGCACTCAGAATATGATCACCTTTTCCTTCAAGCAACTGCCCTGCCCGAAATATTAATGCATTTAAAAAAACCCCTCTTCCTGCAAATGAATATTTATTTCATGAATAATGCTTAATGTCTTCATGGCTTTCAACACATTTGGGCAAAATGTTTCAAGTTTCTGTGCTTACAATGACAAAATCTAAACCCGACACCTAAATAGGTGGCCTGATTTCAGCTGTGTGGGGCATTTTTAGAGACATAATTTCCTCCCTGTTGCTGCCTCCTTAGCATGACACCGTTTCAGGAACCTTGAGTAACTCAACACAGCAATTTGGGGGATGAAATGAGGTATGGAGATAGCAGGGAGAAATAACAACAGCAGAACTGGCGCTTGGCCAGAAGATTTTTCTCTAAAACTCCGCTCTCATGCAGAAATTCCTGATTCCCTGCCCATGGCAGGGGCTTGGAACTGGATGAGCTTTAAGGTCCCTTCCAACCCAAACCATCCTGTGATTCCACGATTCTGTGAAGTCCTGGGAGATGATCTTATGGCTAAATATGGTCAGGACTTGAGTGCTGTGCCTCGTCCAAGACACAGCGACATCGGTGGTTCC
Organism: Rhagologus leucostigma; assembly: GCA_013397725.1. Classification (NCBI taxonomy): domain Eukaryota; kingdom Metazoa; phylum Chordata; class Aves; order Passeriformes; genus Rhagologus; species Rhagologus leucostigma. The sequence goes on along the minus strand of VZTD01002300.1, from coordinate 660,604 downwards.
TCTTTCCAGATGAAGAGTTGGCGTCGGCGGCATATTTTTAGTGGTGTGGGTGTAAAATATGTTGGTTGAACTTCATATCGCCTGAGCTCGGTCTGCTCTGCCCTGGTGGGTTTTGTGCCCAGATTCAGCCAAGCTCGAGGTCTGGGACTGACATCATGGGATCAGAGAATCCTGGATTGGTTTGGGGTGGAAGAGACCTTAAAGCTCATCCAGTGCCACCCCTGCCATGGGCAGGGACACCTTCCACTATCCCAGGATGCTCCAAGCCCCGTCCAACCTGGCCTTGGACACTTCCAGGGATCCAGGGGCAGCCACAGCTGCTCTGGGCACCCTGTGCCAGGGCCTGCCCACCCTCACAGGGAAGTACCAGACACATCTCCAAACACACCTGGAAATGCAAACAGATTTATTAGTTTTACAGGTGATTCCCACATCTCTGCTTCCAGGAGACTCTGCACCAGTTGGGACATTACCTGGAGGCTTCTGCTCCCTGGGAATGACCAGCTGAGGGCCAGAGGAGTGGGATTCTACCCACCAGCTCCTGAAGTTGAAGGGAATTTCTCTCTGACCACAACAGCAAACAGACCATTAAAACATGTGTTCAAAAACCTTTCCACGTCCCATTTATATTCACTGCTGCTTCATTCTGCTGCAAGTCAAAGGTTTGTACCTGGTGAAAGGTTTGGGATGGATCAATGGACTGGAAAAGGCTCTGAGCATTGGAACCTCCAGTCCCACCTAGGCAAGTGCTAGTCCAGCAGCTGAGCCCACCCGAGCTGCCTCATGTCACAGCTCTTGGGCGTGTTTGGCCCTAAAAATGATGTTCAGAGCTGGAAATGGAAAAGAGATTCTTAGAACTGAGCTTTTGGGAAAGAGTTGTGGGATTTTCCAGCTTTCTCCGTGGGCAAACGTTCCATGGGGGTGTGAGGGCAGGTCCTCCCTCTTTCACCTTTGGAGAGCCCCTCGGTGCTCTGCTGTGTGGGACCAGCTCAAATTTCAGGAGGAAACAGGGCTTAGGTGATTGTAACGTGTCTGTGAGGGAATGACGGGCCCTGTTTATACCCTGGTGTTACTGAGATGGGAGGAAACCAGCCTTGGTGTCCAAAAGAACCCTGGATTCAGGAGGAGGGGTTGGGATAAGAATATGCCTCGCTGTGCAGGAGGGAGATGGGAGCAGAGCAAGGAAAATGGGTGCAGTTCAGGGCCTGCAGTAGGGGTCTGTTCCATCTAAATTAGAAATGAGTTTTTACTTGAACCCCAGTTTTGTGAGGGAGTGAAATTTCTGTGGTGATGGCCCAGGGATGTTCCCCTCGTAACCTCATCCCAGTGTAATTCCTGAATCCTGGTGCCAAGTTCAACCAACTGGACAACAGCTCCAAATCCCAAAGGTACCACATTTAAGAGATGTGTGGGAGAGAGAAACCATCCATTTATTCCTTCTCTGAGTTCAACCACAACCAAAAAACTTAAATCCGGGAAGAAATGGGACAAAAATTCCCAAACCATGGAAAAGCCTTCACACCTCTGAGATACCAGAGAGTCCACACAGGAGAAAAGCCCCAAAAAGAGGACTCTGGGTGGCTGACCAGGAAAGAACTGCTCTGAGCGAGGTATAAATCATAACCTTTTTCCCCTTCAAGGTTTTCCTGCTGTGTAGGAAGGGGTGAAAGCCTGACAGAGCCACAGTTTAGTTTTAAAAGTCCATCAGCCCTGAGGCACAAATCCGTTGGAAACCAGGCTCCATCCCTTCCAGCACTAACACGGATTTTAGTGCTTGAAAGAAAATGTTTCGTTCAGCTCTTTCCCCCTGTAATTTCTTTCCTCTCCCAAGACCACATAAAGCAGAAATGAGATGCTGTGAGAAGGATGGTTCTCTGGGTAGTTCAGAACATACGAAACGCTCTTTTTCTTGGCTTTTCAGGAGGACACCAGCCAGGCCAGGGCAGGAGAATCACACGGAGCCACCGGCGCTGATTCCTGAGCCAGGCCGTGTCCCGGGAATGAGGAGTGGAGATGCTCCTTCCTCGGCACAGCGGCGGCCAAGAGCTCTCAATTTAAGAACCAGATGAGTCTGAACCATGTTGGAATTCCTTCAAAAATCTGCCAGCACTCTCCTCCCTGCCGAAAACCGGATAAATCCCCTTCGTATTCCTGGCTCCAAGCAAGGCCCTGAAATATTATCAGTGCTCTTTGACACCCTACCTGCCCCTCATCCCACCTGGCTTTCCACAAAATGCATTTCCTCTGCTTTCAGGGAAAAAAAAGTCGGATTCATTCAAGCCCTGACACTCCTCCAGCACTTGGGTGATCAAGTCTCCTCCGGTTTATATTTGATATTTTAATAGGGTTTCCTTTTGGCCCTTTAATGAGCTTTTATTCCCCTCTGTGCATCAGACGCTTCAGTCTGACCGACAGTTTTACTCACCCCATGTGGAGGAATATGAACAGCCAGGACAACCTTTTCTTCCTGTGGCAAGCTTTGCTCTGCCAACATTTTTCTTCAGCTCGCAGTCAGGGGGATGCGTCCTGACTCTTTCCTCACCCATCCTCCAGCCTTGGAGCAGGGATGTTCCCGCCAGTGCCGAGGCAGGAACAAACTCAGCCGTGCTGTCCACGCTGTCAGCTCTGTAGCAAGGAAGGAGGGAGAAAAAAATTCAAAATCAAAGCAAATGTGGGGTTTGGCTCATCTGAGCAGCTGAGTTTTGTTACTTCAGCCTCAGCCCAGGCGTGGGGAACAATTTATTACAGGGTGCAGTGAGTGGGACAGGCCAGGACCGTACTTGTGCCTGTGGAGAGCTCCATTCATAGAAATATGGAATCACAGAATGGTTTGGGTCGGAAGGGGCCTCAGAAACCATCCCATTCCACCCCCAACACCTTCCACTATCCCAGGTTGCTCCAAGCCCCATCCAGCCTGGCCTGGGACACTTCCAGGGATCCAGGGGCAGCCACAGCTTCTCTGGGCACCCTGTGCCAGGGCCTCCCCACCCTCATAGGGAAGAATTTCTTCCTAATATCCCACCTAAACCTCCTCTCTGTCAGTTTTCCCCTTGTCCTGTCACTACAGGAGTTATTTCTAACATATCCCAAGCTGAGCATGGAGAGAGAGCAGATCTCATCCTGCAGGGCACGAGGTGCTCAGAGTCCTGGTCGTGCCTTCCCAGGTTGGAAAAGACCCATGACTGATCTGCCCGGGAACAAGGCACTCCCCACCAGCCTGGCCCGAGCAGGAGGTGCCAGATCCCGTTTTTTCCCCCATGGATGGCAGCAGTCACTGATCCCGCACAGAAGCGTTGATGCGGGCCACCCGGCTGGAGTTAAAAAGGGTCACACACCCCAGGTGCTGCACAAATAAATCAGTGCCAGCCCAGGCCTCCAAATCCTGCTGGACTAAGTGGCACAATGGGTGATGTGGGATGGAGATGGGAAGGAGAGGGGGAAAGGCAGAGCCAGCCAAGGAATTGAGAACCCACACGGGCAGACAGTACCTGCTCCAAGTGTTCCCGGGGTACTGGAGTTCTCCGGCACAGAGATTCATGGAAAAATTTAAATAAAGCGAATTTTGGAGTAGAAAAGATTGATACGAAAATTTGTGAACCCTTTTTTGGGTGTTTTGTTCTGCATTTTAGGAATTCTCGAAGTGCCTTGTGCTGTCTGCAGGCACAGGGGTCCCAGCCGTGCCTTGTGCTGAACTCCACAGATCCACCAGAATGATAGAATTTAAAACCATCTGCCATTGAAGGCTACACAGTCAACCTGGGCTTGGTTTTTGATGTTGCAGGAGGCTGGTGCTCATCTGCTGAGAATTAGGAGGTTATTATTCTGCGGAAGCTAATCCAAATTGCCTCTTATCCATAGGCAGAAAATTACAGGAATATTTAAGCCCATTCCCCAGATTACAAACTTGGTGACAGAGCTGTGCACCCAGTAGAATCTTGCATTTGATAGCTGCGAATAATTTCAGTCAACTGTTTAACATCTGGCATTACTATTTAATGTCTGGCTTTAGCTCAGTAACCTTTTTTTCCCCTCTGCTTTTAGAAAAGCTTTTTCTGCTTTGAGAGAATTTTGATTACTAAAGCCTTGCCGGGGACAGATTTATCCTGTGATTTAACATTTTCTGATGGAGTCTCATTTTGAATCAGTTGAATAATTGGCAGTGACCATGGTATTAAACTGATTCATGATGTACATGCAGGCCCTTTAATAATTGAACATTATTGTCTTTATAATCGAAGCCCTTTTTCGACCATTAAAAACTATTGGAAACAGCCTGGTGATCTGCTTTAATTAAAAATAAAGTGCAGAGGATTGGAAGTGATTAGGGATGAGAGGCACTTTGTGGCTCTGTGCAGCTCCAAGACGGGCTGAGGAGTCCAAAGCCAGGTTGGATGTGCCTTGGAGCAACCTTGGATAGGTTTAGATGGAATACTGGGAAGGAATTCCTCCCTGTGAGGGTGGGGAGGCCCTGGCACAGGGTGCCCACAGAAACTGTGGCTGCCCCTGGATCCCTGGAAGTGTCCAAGGCCAGGCTGGACAGGGCTTGGAGCACCCTGGGATACTGGAAGGTGTTGGGATTGGAACTGGATGAACTTTAAAATTCCCTTCCACCCTAAACCACTCCAGGATTCTCTGATTAAATAGGTTTTTTCTCTGCTTCTTTTGAGAGCTCTCAACTGGGATCAGTTAAGAAACCTGGTGAGCGCACGAGAGGAGTCAACAACTCTCAGCACCACGACGTGCTTTGGGTAAAAAACAAACATAAACGGCCCAAATCCCTCTCTTTTGGAATCAGTGCAGCTGCCATGGCCAGATCCTGGTGCCCCTGGTGAAATTCCTGGGATGAACGTCCATCCGAGGAATCCCACCGGGAGAGGCCGGCGGGGCCTCGGCTCCCCGAATTCTGAGGTGTCCTTTTCACACTGCAGCCCTGGCCGGCCTCTGGCAGGGCTCTGATCTAACAGGTTTTGCATAGCTGCTAGACATCTTCCTAATAGTATCCCCTGGGAATTCTAAATTTCACTCACAGCCTCTAAATTTTCATTAAGAGCAGTCACACACGGAGAATGATGGATTAGATTTTATTGTTGGAAAATCTCCAGATAAAATTAAAGTGCTTCTTTCTTTTCTGAAACCTTTACCTTTCCCTTGTGGTGCCCTATAAATAAGGTATCAAATAATGTTTATCCTTTTGAATTCTGCCATCTTACATGTTTCATGCTTAGTCCTGACCACTTTCCTGCCTCTGAAGAGATGTCACTCTTCAGTTAAATGCCGGGAACAGACAGCTACCTCATGGATTTCATTGTGGAGCAGCCTGACTGTGTCCCAGAGCCTTCACTGAAGCCCAGTATTTATAAATACAGCGTTGTCTCCTTTGCTTTCCTGGAAGTCTTTCTTTCATTTCCTTCCTCTTTCCATCAAATTCCCTCTGTCCTGTCTTTTATCCCGAGTTCTCCTGCCTCTCTGTCCATCTAATCTTGCAGACAGATGAGGCACCACTTCGGAATATGCCGGGATCACGGGGCTGAGGCACTTTCAGCCTCCACCAGCCAAACCCTGATAAGTGGGATCCGCTCCCGCTGCCCCTGGCCAGCAGATTTTTATAGCAGATGTTGTTTTTTCCTCAGTGAAATTTAAAAAAAACCCCCACTATTATTTTAGGACTTTTAGGTCTTAAATAGTTTGAGATGCTTTTAGTCTTCCCTTTAAAAAGCAAGAGCCCTGCAGGCAGTTGGTAGGAAGTGTCCAAGAGCTGGGAATGCTGCCGTGATTCATACTGGTGTCAGCTCGGTTAAATTAAATTCCATGGGGATTTATCCAGCCAGGCCTCCAAACAAGTTTTAGACAGCATCTCCCACCCCCACACCTCGCACTTCACAGCATCTTAAATGAATCCAGAGAAAGGCCAGGGCTGGCCCAAGGCAAAGGGTTGGCCGAGAGAGGAGGTTCCCAACCAGAGGGAAGGGTTCCTGCTTCCCACCACCAGCCCAGGGAATCAACAGCCATTCCCAAGGGAGGGAGAAAAGCAGGATTGCTGCTGGTTTGACACGAGTCATCATTGTCATGGGGGTCCCCATGGCTCCAGTTGGAGTCGAGGTCCCACTGGGTGCTCACCTCAAAGGATGCCCCTTGGCAGGGCTTCCCCAGCCCAGGAGGCTCTGGCTGCCCCTCTGCCACTGCAGGTGGGTCCCGGGCTTGTGCAGACCCCCAGGACAGTGAATTTTCCAGGCTGTGCCCTCGGAGCAGGGCCAAGGCTGCCCTTCCAGCCCCCCAGGACCTCTCCTGCTGCTGTTTCCCCACGGCACAGACTGCTCTCACAGCTCATTCCCACCATTTCAGGACATTTTCCTCCGGATTTACCCTACCTGGATAGGAAGATATTCCACACTACCACAGAGCCGAGCCAAATCCTTGACTCAAAGTTCCTCCAACCAGCATGGATCAGCCAGGACTCAGCTTCCCGTCTGCACAGAGACGGTTGGGAGGATTTCCAAGAGGAATGACTTCCCCTTCTCCTTATAATGCCTCTTCCCAGGAGCATGTGAGGGAGTTACACAGGTGATTGTGGGTGTCAAACTCATTAAAATCTTAAGAATTTGGCCAATTTGCACCAGCTGGGCACCAGGCCCTTGGTTTCCCCCCCAGTTTTGATTATGCAGCCCTGACCTAAGGGCTGCTTCCCAGAGCAAGGACCCCAGGAACAGCCCACCAGCACCCATGGCTGGTATCCCTCTATTTTCCTTTGTAAAAAGAGCTCCCAGAGCTCCTCTTGCACCAGTGGAAAAATCATCCACCGGGGAACAAACAGAACAGGATCCCAGTCTCATCCTCTCTGCTGCATTTTTGTGTCATCCCAAAGGAAGCAGCGAAGGGAAGAAAACTCCCTGGATTTATTGGCCACTTTTATGGGTTTGTCTGTGCCATATTCCGCGCCAAGAAAACCCTTTGTGCTTCCAGAGACGAGGCCTCCGAGGGGCAGAGGTGAGCCCGGGAGAAGAGGGAAAAGCTGGAAAGAGAAACCTTGTAAATTTGGTACCAGCGAGGCTGGAGAGGTGCCAGAGGTGACCGAAATGTGCCACGAAACGAGCGAGATGTGAGCCTTCGCCTGCCCTGCTCAGGAGTCCCGACGCCCACGGCTGGGAGAGCCGCCAGGGTTATTTTTGGGCAGGGTTTGTGCAAGTTCCAAGCAGAGTCTCAGTGAAAAGGAAACGGCGGAGAGATGGAGCTTTCTTTTGAACAGAGATGTTGGAAACACGTGGGAGTCGTGAGCGAAGACTTGGAGCACCCACTCTGAGGGTGAATAGCCCTGGACTGGGCAGACTGGGAGTGCACAGCCATGGACCGGACTCAGCTGGCCCAGAGTAGCCCTTGAGCTACAAATCCAAGGAACCTGTCCCCAGGGCCTCCCTCAGAGCTGCTCCCAGTCCCACTGCACGCTCTGGGTGCAGGATCACAAGGCCACAGTTGCAAATCGAGTTTAGTGGAGCAGAGGGGGCTCCCCTAAAGGCCAATCCTCAGTGCAGGACAGAGGGAGAGCAAAGGGCACAGGGAAGCACAGGACCTTTAACTCCCTTTTCATTTGGGAGGGAGGTGTTGATGTTTTAAATGCCAGGAAGGATGGATAATTGGCAGTGTCTTGGATTCATGAGGTCACCGAGAAGCAAAAAAAAAAACCCTTTTCCCCGCCTGTGGTAAGAAGCCAGTATTGGGTTAGAAGTGACTCGAGCGGGGACGCCGCGATGGCCGGACACATCGGGGCTGGGAACAGTTCCCAGCACGCTCCAGAGGGTGTTTCGCAAGGATCAGCTGGACACCAGCCTATCCTTGTCCTGCTGGTGAAGTCATCGTGCCTTTGCACCCCCTCCCTGTCCCACTCCCCCGAGGATGGAGCAGAGCAGCTGCAGCTCAGCTCATCGGGCAGAAAATCCTCGTGTTCTTTCCCGGTGCCTCTCCAGGGCCCCGATCTCAGGGCTTGGAGGACAGGTTTGCTCTGCCTAGGCTGAGCTCTTCACTTCCTGCCTGGTGCCAAGAGCACCTAGCGCTCACCAGAGCCAAATCCGAGCGTTTTTTCATGGATGAAAACGTTCAACAGCGTCCTTCTGGCTGCCATTGCCCCTGTGTAGGAACACCTGAGGTACCACAGCTCCCAGGCTTGTGAGGAGAAGGAAGAACTTTCTTTCTCCTTCCTGGTTGTTCCTGGAATTCTGCACATCACCCCCGAAAAAGAGGAGTTGCCCAGCTGCTTCTCCCAGGAAATCCTTACTGGAGTCCTTGTGGGTGTGCACAGCTCTGCATGCGCAGCCCTGCACCTCCAGCTGCCTCCTGCAGAGCCTCTGTCCCTCTGAAATCATCCCAAGGGTGGAGGGACCCCCAAAGGCAACAGTCTGGGGGCTCTGCCCACTGCTCCTCATGCCTGGATGGCTGCTGAGCGTTCAGTGACATCAATAAAGTGTCACCACTGTTGACCCCATTGTTGCAGGCCCCGTGTGTCCCATCCAGCACCAAACTGTGCCCACCCACCCCAGGACTAAAAGATCCCAGGGAAATGCCATGGGGGCCACAGGAGAGGGGTCCCTTCTGAGAGCAGGAGGAGCAGAGCCACAGCAAAAATCCCAAGAAGTTCAGATTTTGGGGACTGGGGAGGGATCTGTGCATTTTTTAGCCAAAACACCTGAATTTTCTCTTTCTCCGGTTAACTCATCTCAGCACACTCAGGTGAACCTGGAGACACGACACTGAAAGGAACAGGACAAAGGACACGTGGGGCCTTGTGGACAATGAAAAGCTTCAGCAGAGAAATTTTCCAGTTTTCTGCAGCATTCTGTGAGAGCTCTGTGTTTCTCACGAAAGCTATGAAAAACACTGCTATGGGTTTTTGTAAACTAATTCTCTATCTTGCACCTGGTGTTTTTTACCAAAGGATTGTTGTGGTTTTCTGAGAAAAATATTTTCAGACAGCCTCCACCAATCATTCTGAGACGTGGTGGGTCAAAGAACCAATGATCTCTTTGAATCCTAGCGAAGTAGGGGATAAAAACCTATCCATATATTAATAAATAAATCACTTTCCCTGAATTCTGCCTGGCTCGTTTCTCACCGTCCCGGGTACAACAGCAACAGGGCCTTATCTTCCCCACAGATCCACTGAATAAATCTGTTCCAAAGGCACTTTCCAGAAAGGACAAACCCAGGCTCACCTCGAGGGAGTTTCTCATCACTGAATTTACAGAGGTTTTTAAGTGACTCAAGTTGGCCTTAGGAAAAGGCTCTGGAAGTCAGAACCCCAGGATGCTCTTCCACCAACCCATCCCTCCTCCTGTGCTAATTTTCCTATTCCTAAACCCAGAGTAATTAATACTGAGTGACCTCTGTGGGATTTCACAAGTCTCACTGCAAGATCTGCTATTTTTCTCTGTATCGAATTTTGGAAAGAAACTTTTGAGGAAAATGGTATCAAAAATGGACTTTTAGTATTTTTTTTCTTCATCCAAAAAAAGGTTCTGATTTTTCCCAACAACAATAACGCGAAAAAAGAACGGGATTAACTCGAAAGCTCCTTCACTTTCACTCCATTTCTTTTGCCCCTCCACAGGGAAATCCTCAATGCACAGTTCCCAAATGTTAATGAACACCAGCCCTTTCTCGGTACCTTTTAGGGCCTGATTCACCAGGATCATCCATAAATATTCCTTTAAAAACCTTCCTGAGGAACTCCCGAGGGCAGCCGATGTCAGGAAATGTCGGATATTTCTCCCTCTCCTCCTTGAGCCGTTGGTAGCCTGCTTGGAAAAGAACAGATGCGTTAAAAGTTGGGAGATTTACAGCCCCCCCCCACACACGGGAGCCATAAACCCACAATTTGTTCCATTCCCCAAGCAGCCTCTGCCCGCTGCAGGACCTTTCATCACTGCTGGAAAGCTGCCTTGAAAAAACCCGCCGTCTTTTATGGCAACGCCGACACAAAGTTCAGTTCTCAGTGCCTAAAAGACGGGGATGGGGGAAGGAAGAGACGAATTCACCGCCCAAATCCTGCCCGGGGCTTGCTCCTGTCCTTCTCTTGGGCAGGGAGATATCCCGTGCTGGGAATATTTATGGGAACAGGGCCAGGAGGGTTGGAATCCCCCTGACACACAAGGTCTGCTCCCAGCTGTGACCCTCAGATGATCACTGATGGACCTGGCACCTGTTCCCGACCTCCGGTGCCACTGGGAGCAGAAACTGGTGGCACAACAGGACAGGGCCAGTCCAGTCTAACAAAACCCGGCCTCGACAAAGGTGTTGGTGCAAACACCTGAAAACCAAAATCACCCTCAGAGTTCTGCATTTGTGGCCTAAGTAGCTTGAAGTGATTGCAAAGCAGTCAGATTTATTCCTTATATCCAGTGCTGGACTTATCCAACTTCCAGAGGAGCTCCTTAATCTGCCACTGGGGTTTAACTGCTGAGCACAACCCGAACCTGCTTCTCCTTCCACCCACGGCCTCTTCTGCTCATAAGAAGATCCCCCAAGCACAAAGGGTTAAAGCTTTGCCCTGCCCAGTCCAGTCTGCCCTTCCAGCTTCCCCCAGTTTGCAAAGAGTGGAAAGGGAAGGATTAGAGGGGAGAGATTTATGGAGAGCCCATCCCGGAGCCTCCGCTCGCACTTTGATGCTGGGGAACAGCCCCGCTCTAACAAAGGGGCTGTAAAGCATTGCCCACCACTAAACCCTCTGTTGGGGGCAGCCAAATCCCTCCTGGGATTATTCCAGGCTCGGACAGGCCTTGGGAAGAAAGGCTGCCCCGTTTTTATGGCTGCATTATTAGTAAAGAGCTGGTGAAATACTTATGGCCGCCCCGTAAATCTGCCGAGGCTGCACAGACGTTTGGGCTGGGAGGAAACCGAGGGGTCGGGGCTTGACCTGCATCCCCCATCCCAACCGGGGTGTCTCTGGAGCCCGGAGAGGAGATCCATGCCCTAGAATCCCTCGGGATGTCCTCTGGCTGCTCCAGAGGAGCTGGGCAGGGAGAGGAGCCCAGCCTGGAGTCACAGCTGGGATGGTCCCAGGTTGCTGTTCCCACCAACCCAGGGGGCTCTGAATCTGTCCCAGGGGATGCAGGGATGGGGCCTGGAGATGGAAAAGTGCCTTGCCAAGGAACCAACACTGCAATTAATGGCTCTGGCTTTCATCTGAGCCTGTGCAGCTCTCCTTCAGCACCTTCAGATGTCACTCAGGGTCACTGGAACTCACCCAATAAAGAAGGACCAAGTGACCTCTTAGAATGGGTTTTTTTCTCCCTTCCATTGGATTTTTTTTTTAGCGGAGGAGGAGGAATTAATGGAAAAACAGAAGTGCTCCATTTCAAGTGAGAAATGGCAAAAAAAGTCTGCTGGCACTCCCCAGCCAACAAGCAGCTGGTGTTGGACGTGGGCTCAGAGCAAGCTGTGATCCACAGGCTCTGGATTTCCAGAGGAGAGGAGGGAATAACTCCCACTTTGTCACAGTCACTCTGCTCACCCCGTGAGGCTGTTCCAGGCCAGACACCCAGGACCTGTGTCCCCTGCAGTGGGACATTTGCTCTCCCACACATCTGTTCTCAGAGAGCCACGGAACCCTTCCTGCTCCAAGGGGAGCAGCACAGGGAAGGCATCACCCACCTCTTGCTCAGCTTCCCAACAGCAGCACCTGTTTGGAGCTGCATCCCTAAAAACCCTGGAGAGCTCACACCTGGCTGTGCTGTAGAAAAGGTGAAAATAAACAAACCCTCCTGACTGCCAACAAAATCTAAGCCACGACAACAACAACAACAACAAAAAGTTCCTTCCTAATTTCAGCTTCTGGTCATAAAATTTTACTTTCATGGAACAGCGTGAAATCTGCACAGCCCGAGCAGGGGTTTTTAATAAAAGGCAGAGTTGGTGGAATATCCCAGCCAAGGTGTTTTTATAAGCCAGAAGAAGAGAGACAGAAACACAGAAGGAAAATAATTTTCTTGACTTCCTTCCAGAAAGGAATTTTATTTAGATTTCCTTTAGCCAGGCTGAAACTCTCCTTCCTCTCCTTGCATGGATCTTTCCCCTTCAGAGCCATCCCTGTGCATGAATCCCAGTGAATCCAAACCACTCATTTCTCTTTGCATCTGAGCCCCAATGCCTTTAAAATCTTGGAATTTCGAGGAACAGAGCGATTTGCAGTGGGAATTTGGCTCCCTCTTACCCCAAAACACAAACCACAGTGTGGAAGTTCAGTCCTGCACCCCGGGTAACACTCCTCTCCCAACACCCGTGAGGACAGAGGGAAAACACTTCCCAACATCCAAATCTATGAGGTTTGAGAAGAGAATAATGGCTGCTAAAGGGCCAGAAACAGCTCTCAGCCCCGTGAAAAATGACTTCCAAATGCCCCCTGCTCTGGGGATTCCAGAAGGGAAGATGGATCTTTCTATCCCTTTTCCCTTCTTCATTTTTCAACTCTTGACCTCTGCTGGGAACAGGGAGCTCCCGGGTGGGAGCCCTCGGCAGAGGAAACGCTTCCTCCAGTTCATTTGTCTTCGATGCTCCGTGCAGCTGAAGACACTCCCGTGGCCAGAAGGATGCTGCTCCCAACCCTGCCCATCCCACCTCCTCTGCCCTGGATTTGCAGCTCCAACTTTGCCAGTGAGAAAACAAAAGTCAGAGCAGTTTTGGCCCCACTTCGGGGCAGATTCGCAGCCCAAGACAGAGAGAGGCTGATCTGTTTAGGAAAATAAGAAGGGATGAGATTTCCCTGGGCATGGAGGACCAGCTGGGAAGGATATTGTTGGGAACTGGCTCCCAGGTGCCTCGGATCCCAGGAAAGCTGCTCTGGATAACTGCAGCTCAAAGCTCTCAGGTCAGAGAGCGACACCAGCCACAAATTTCAGACACAGATTTCAAATCCCTTAAAACGCCGGTGACTCCCAACTCAAGGTGCAAAGGCAAAATATTGCCCAAGATGTTCTTGCTTCCAGCATAGAATCCTGGAATGGTTTGGGTTGGAAGGGACCTTAAAAATCATCCTGCTCCAACCCCCTGCCATGGGCAGGACACTTCCCACTATCCCAGGTTACTCAGCATTCCCAAGGTCATTGGAAACCACTGGATCCAAAAGGGAACGGAGGGGGTGGTTTGAACCTTTTTTTAGGAGATAATCCAAGCTGGAGCATTGGGAAACAGAGCCCAAAGGTTGAAAGATGAAGAAATTCCTTTCTGAAAGAAATTTCTGCTCAGCACCTTATCTATAATTAGGGTGGAAATCACTAAGATGGGAGGATCTGTGTCATTCCAACCTCTGGGAGGTTCTTTGTGGCACCTTGGAGAGCCCCAAGCACACATTTCCCTGGATGTTGTCCACAGAGCCAGGCTGGAACAGGAGAGAAGGGAAAAAGGAGTGAAACGGGGGTGCTCAGGTGTCTCCCCAGCTTTTCCCCTCTTTCGGTCTGAACACGGGGCCCTGATTTTCCTTCTGTTTCCAGGGAGCTGTCCCGGTGTCTGGCAGAGCCATTCCGTGCCGGCTCTTCCCACGGAAACAGCGAGCGGTGGATCTCCGGGAAAGCCGTTTCTCGGCAGAGCGGCACCCCGGCTGCACTTGTTCCGTGAGCCGCTGGGATGGGCAGGGGATGCTCAGCTGGGAGCACAGCCCCGACAGCCAGCCAGACGGTTCCTGGCACAGGGATCAGGCACCTCGGGCTCCTGGGGACACACGGAGCGGGCTTTCCGTGCTGGATGTGCACAGGAAGGGGCTGGGGGCAGCAGTTCCCATCCTCACCCCAAATCACCTTCGTGGGCGGGTGAGGGTGAGGCTGGGCCACATCCTTCACATCTGGCACAAAGCTCCTGTCCCTCCTCAGCTGGAAGAGGAGCAGGAATGTCCTTGCAAGGTGTCCTCCTTTGCTGATGGGGCTTAGCTGAGCCCACAGAATGAGTTCTCCACAGCCAGGGAAAGAGCCTTCAGATGCAGGTTTAGGGGAGGGAGAGAGGCAGCATCTGAAGAACCCGTTGGATTTCAGCCCTTTTCTCTTGAGTTTGCTGTCCAGTTAAAAAGTAGGAGATTGAAATCCCAAGTTTCCAAGCTGGGCCTGGCTCCTCAGAAAAATAAAATTCAAGAGAAGGATTTTTATAGGACAATTTGTTGCTCACCATGAAGGCTCGAGGAAGCCAGAGAGCCTGGCCTGCAGCTCCGCTGGGGAAAAGGATCCTCCTGCCCTCTCCCTCTTCCACACACAAGCTTCCCTTTGCTTTCCAGCAGCCCACGATCCAGGGAAAACACAACAAGGGCCGCTGTTATTCTGTTATTCTTCATGGAGGCAGCAGGAGGAACGGAGGCGGCATCCAAAGCTCGATGTGAGATGGAAAAGGCGTCCAAGCTCCGTGGCGCTGGATGAAACAAAGCACACACAAAACCAGGGAAACGCTGAAAGACGGATTTCTTGGGAGCAGGAATAGAAGTGTCTGTGTTTGCCTTGGAGAAGGGGCAGGGAGGCCAGAGGGTTTCATCTCAGCAGGTGTTGCTTTTCAGCACGGAGATGTGGAGCGAGTCAAAGCCCTCCTGCCAGGCCTTTCCTCTCTCCCAGCTCCTCGGATCCCAGTCCCCTCTCCATGGACAGGTGATGCCCACACACCTCCTGCCAGGCCTTTCCTCTCTCCCAGCTCCTCGGATCCCAGTCCCCTCTCCATGGACAGGTGATGCCCACACACCTCCTGCCAGGCCTTTCCTCTCTCCCAGCTCCTCGGATCCCAGTCCCCTCTCCATGGACAGGTGATGCTCACACACCTCAAATGGATTTTTGCAGGAAGAAAAGGCCAACGGAGTCAAGGCATCGGCATTCCATGAGCTTTATCCAGGCTTTGCTCCACTCTCCCCAGCCTGGCTCCCATCCAGACCTTCCCGTGTGTCCTCACTCCACTGGGCTGGGGGCTTTGGATTGGAGGGAGTTTGTGGGATTTGTCCCGGTGGGATGGAAAGCACTGGAGCTGGACAGGAAAGAGCCACTGGAGCACCCTGGTATCTCCAGGAGTCCCATAATGGACCAGACCTCAAAGCTCATCCAGTCCCACCCCTGCCATGGGCACCTTCCACCATCCCAGGGTGCTCCAAGCCCCATCCAACCTGGCCTTGGGCACTTCCAGGGATCCAGGGGCAGCCACACCTTCTCTGGGCACCCTGTGCCAGGGCCTCCCCGCCCTCCCAGGGAGGAATTCCTTCCCAATATCCCACCTATCCCTGCCCTCTGGCAGTTTAAATCCATTCCCCCTTGGCTCCGTGCTCTAGTAAACAGTCTCTCTCCATTTTTCTTGCAGGCTCCCTTCATGTGGACATCTGAAGGGAAAAAATATTCCTGGATTGAAAGCTTTGCTCTTCCTGGGGCGTTCCTTTGTCTCCGGAGTGACTGGAAAAGCAGCTGCCGGGCGCGGGGCTTCGCTGTGGGATTTTCCCTGATACGGAGGCAACAAGAGGAGTTTTCACCTGATGCTGAAACAATGCCATGCACAGAGGGCCACATTGTTCCCTTGCCATTTGGAAGCAATTACCTGCATGTTACGTAAAACTTTTATTAAACGCCGGGAGAAATTCGGGAACGTGTTAATCAGGGGCTGAGTGACATCTGCTTCGTGCCCGAGGTTTGGGAGCTGCAGGAGGAGGGGTCAGCAGTTCACCGTGATTACCAAAACACATTGCTCCTTTTCGCGGCCTCCTACGTGTTAATTTTTCAGATTTATTCTCCCCGGCTCCCGTGTCTCGGATTTTCGCTGCGCGTCAACATCTGCTCCATCCCTGCCTTCCGCAGCTCCTCAGGCTTTGCCCCGCCAAGATCCCGAGGCGGCTCCGGCCCAGGGCGCAGGCAGTTTGCTGGACTAATCCAAAGGACAGTTACCAGGGAAATTGGGCTCGTTTCTGACATCCAAAGGGATTTGCAGATGGAGTCAAAGCAAGCCAGCAGGTTTAGGACAAACGTGGTGTCAGGGCAAGGGGGGGTGTGAGGCTGCTGCTCCCTGAGAAATGGGGTGGGAAAATGTCACGGAGAGATGCTCGGTCCGTTCCCATTCCTGCCTGCTCCTGCACACCTGGAGTGATTCCCTTCGTACAGCAAGCCACGAAATCCTCTGGGAACGCTCACCCCTTGAAATCAGGGAATGCTGGAATGGTTTGGGTTGGAAGGGACCTTGAAGATCATCTCATTCCAGCCCCTGCCACTTCCACTCTCCCAGGTTGCTCCAAGCCCCGTCCAGCCTGACTACAGGAGGGGTTTGGGAGCACTGGGAAGCCCCACAGAGCCACGACAGAGAATTTCACCCCAACGTGACTTCCTAGCAGATCTTCCTGCAGGTAATTCCCATGCATTTCTCTGGATCATATTCCAGGAGAAACTCCCATTATCCGCGAGCCAAACGCTTTGTGCTCCTGTCAAACCCCATTTCTAATTTATGCTTTTTTGATTATTCTGTTCCCTCACTTGTGCTCTGCTCCCCTTTCCCAATAAAAATTACAGCTTCCATTTATCATTTTTCCAAAGGCTGCCATAAATTCCGCTTGTTCCATCCCTCCCTCACCTCATGCCTGCTCTGTCCTCCTCCCTCTGTGTCACTGCTGTCACCTCACACATCTCCTTCCCTCCTTTTTGGAGAGGGAGATAAAAATAAAAAATAAAAAATAAAATAATCCCCCAGTCCTGAAATCTTTCCAGGCCATCTCCAAACCTGCAGAATGGCTGGAATTCCACACAAATAAAACTTGTGGGGTTTAACGGCGGAATTTCCTGATTTTTTTCCTTTTTTTTCCAATAAAATGCTTTCAGGAATTAGCACCAGCTTGGAGAGGCAGGAGTGACACTTGCTGCCCTCGGAGCCTGTGGGATCAGGGGTCACTTCGGGAGCCTCCTGCCCGTTTTATCCCAGGTCTTTTCCAGCTTTAACTTCCCAAAAGTTTGCACCTTTTTTTGGGAGCACACGGAGAACAGCTCGTCCCATGCTCTGCATCCCATCATTGCAGTGCCGTGTGCCTGAAAACATCATTCCTTCTAAAGTCCTGCCTGGAATAATTAAAAGAAATCCTAAAAACGTGGGAATGGCTGTGTTTCCCGGGGTTTGCGGTCCCGCATCCATCCATCCTCCGACGGTGGCCGCTGCTCCGGAGGGAAGCGGAGCCGCTCCCCTGCCCGGGGCTGTTCTGGGATCGGCCTCTCCACAGGGAGCTTCTCCCTCCCTTCCAGCGGAGCCTGGCTCGGGGTTGTGCTCAGAGCTGGCCAGGAATCATTCCTGCTCTCCCAAAACTGCCGAGGGGAACAAAACTTCCCTGCTTGTTGGGATTTGTTGCGTTCTGTCAGAAAATCCTTCCTCTTCTCCGTCTCGGAGCATCGCTTCCCGATTTTTTCCATGGACAGAATAAAAAAACCAAGTGTAGAGGGGTCAGTACCTGGCATGGGGGATGCAGGACTGGCTTCAGGAGGAAAACAAGGAATTCTTGCAGAATCCTGGAATGGTTTGGGTTGGAAGGGAGCTTAAGGATCATCTCATTGCACCCCTTCCATGGGCAGGGCACCTTCCACTGTCCCAGGTTGTCCTGGGGAGCTTCTTCCAAGCCCGAACACAAGGAGAGAAGACAATTAATGCTGACAATTAATGGACAGGAATTTTTGGGGAGACTCTACTTTAATCCTTCTTTTTAAACCCAGCCCTGGAGGAAGCTGCTCTGACTTCCACATGATTTGAAAGCACCGAGCTCTGGCTGCACTTCCAGCGCCCAAATGTGTGACCTTGGATGACACCAATCTGCCAGAAAAGCAGGGAAAAGAAAAGGTGTTGCTGATATTTATTTATTTTCTGCTCCGGTTCCTCATCCATCATCAGGGAAATTCTCTCTTGGCAGCGCTGGCCACTTCCTCGAGCGCAGCCAAGGTGACCACGAAAATTAGCATCAAATCCCGCAAGGCTTTCCATCATGGACACGTTGTTTTTCACTGGACACAAATTGTGAGGTGTTTCCCTTTTGTTTCGCATCCACAGGGATCGGGTTGTTGCTCCAGGCACTGCTCCACGCGCTGACGGATGCAACCGACTCCAAGCGGGAAAGTGAAATTTTGTGTTTCACTGGAGAAATTTCCCCCGTCCTCCCCGACTGAATGACTCAGAACGGCTGCAGAACCAGCGCTGCCCCAGAGCTCAGACAGTAAAACCCCATTTTCATCCTCCCTCATAAATTTTTTGCTTAACGAGAAGCCCTGGAGGAGCAGATTTCCCTGGCAGAGCCAAGGAAAACAAACGCGTGCGTGGTTAAACAGCGCCAGGAGCGCCGATGGTGATACCAGCTGCACCCACAGCCCTGCTGGAGCCCCACCTCGGGTGTTCCTGAGTGGGGAGCGCAGGGAGGCTCTGGGAAAGGGAGTTTTTCCATCCCAGAATCGCTGAGGTTGGAAAAATCTCCAAGACCATCAACCTGTGCCCAATGCCCACCTTGTCCCCAGCCCAGAGCACTGAGTGCCACATCCAGGCCTTCCTTGGACACCTCCAGGGATGGGGGCTCCAAACCTCCCTGGGCAGCCCCTTCCAATGCCTGACCACCCTTCCCATGGAGAAATCCCTCCTGATGTCCTGCCTGAGCCTCCCCTGGCCCAGCCTGAGGCCGTTCCCTCTCCTCCTGTCCCTGTTCCCGGGGAGCAGAGCCCGACCCCCCCGGCTGCCCCCTCCCGTCAGGGAGTTGTGCAGAGCCACAAGGGCCCCCCTGAGCCTCCTTTTCTCCAGCCTGAGCCCCTTTCCCAGCTCCCTCCTGTTTGTGCCATGCCAGGAATGTTCAGTCCCCAGTTCCAGAGGGTTTTCATGGAGAACCAGGCACCAAGCCCAGCTTTTCCCTCAGCAGGAGATGAAGGTGTTTGGCTGAGGGTGTTGTGAGAGCCCTGCTGCGGGCAGGGACAGCGCGGGATGGGGTGGCTGTGGGTGTTTGGACAGGGGTCTCATCCTTCCAGGAGGAATTTCTCCATGGAAAGGGCTGTCAGGCATTGGAACTGCCCAGGGAGGTTTGGAGTGCCCATCCCTGGAGGTGTCCAAGAAAGGTCTGGACATGGCACGTGGCAGGGATGCTCCCAGCTCACCTGGGCAGTGTCCAAGGAATTCTGAGGTCGGAGGGACTGAGGGCAGGTGAGAAGCACCTGATGGTCCCTGAGCCTGGAGAAGGCGCTCAGGATTTGCTCCGTGGCTCTGTAGGATCCTCGTCCACCTCATCCACCTCATCCACTTTGTTCTCCGAGGCAGCTGCCAGAATAAAAGTGGGAAAAATCCCCAGTGGCAACAGGAAGATGGAAACTCCCCGCAGGGATAACCCGACTGTCCCAACATCCCCAGGCGTCACCTGCAATGATGAACTGGGATGGAATCACGGCATCCAGAACGTTGGAAAACATCACCGAGTCCAACTAGAAACCGAAAGAATTTTGGGATGCAACAGGTTCCTGTGCCAGGGGCTGGGCAGGGGGCGGGGGGCACTAGAGGGCACTGTCGCCTGCAGATCGTGACGGGGAGGACACGGAGGGCTCTGGAAGATATCCTGATATCCCAGCTCTGCATCCCGACCTTTGGATGGAGAGACTGGGCCTAAAAAAACCCCCAACACCCC
>VZTD01002300.1:475129-632533 GCA_013397725.1 Rhagologus leucostigma | reverse complement strand
GGAGGGAGGGAGGGAGGGAGGGAGGGATGGATGGATGGATGGATGGATGGATGGATGGGTGGATGGAGGGAGGGATGGATGGATGGATGGATGCATGCATGGATGGATGGATACCTCAGGACCACCAGCAGGGAACCCTCCCATGGTTTTGGAACTGTTTGGGCTTTGCCACAAGCACGGACATCGGGGTTAACTCCCACCACAGGTGGGGCTGGAGGTGGAACCCAGGTTGGAGTTGGGTTTTCAAGCTGAGGTGACAAATTGGGCAAGGTTTTAGGAATTAGGAATTACAAAATCACGGAATCATTCAGGCTGGAGAAGACCTCTGGGATCACTGAGTCCAACCACTCCCCAGCACGGCCAAGGCCACCACTGTCCCATGTCCCCAAGTGCCACATCGACAGGGATTTAAATCCCTCCAGGGATGGGGACTCCACCACTGCCCTGTCCCAGGATTTGTGCCTTTCCATGAAGCAAGTTTCCCAAATACCCAACCTAAACTTCCCCTGGAGCTCCTGGAGGCCGGTGGGGCTGTGGGCTGAGCAGAGCAGCTCAGGGAGCTGGGCACGGTGGGGACCCTCAGCATCCAGCCCAGCCCGGCCCCAGCTCCATCCCACTGATTTTTTGGGATGCACACACAAACCCTGCAGGGCTCAGGGCTTGCTGCTGGCACAGTGACCCGAAAAAATGCTGAGCATGAAAAGGCAACAAACTCTAGCCAGTTGCCTGTCCCTTCCCATTCGGGTTTTGCTCGGCTAAATCGTTCCTGAATCAGCCAAGCTGTGTCAGAAATGTCCTTTAATGAAGTGCAGCAGGGGCTCTGGCACTATTTCCCAAGCTCCAGCAAGGTTTAATCCCCCACCTCCCTGAGCCACATACGCTTTAAAGGGGATATTTTTTTACTCCTGGTATTTCACGCGTGTTATATTTTAAAGGCCGCTGCCAGTTTAGTTTAGACCCCCAAAAAGTTGGTGGCACTGAGGGGGGTGGAGGGGGGGAGGTGCTTGAAAATAATCCCAGAGCAACCTCAGAGGAGGGTGACCCACGGCCTCAGTCTCCTGTGTTCTCCTAGAAAGGCTGGAGGTGTCCCAAAAAATTTGGGAGGGGTCCGAAAACATCCTGGGGGTGATGGGCGCCCTCAACTTCCAGCCCCAGGGATCATCCCGGGGGGCTCCACAGGCACCAGGAATGGACTTTGCTCATTAGTCTGGCCTTAACTCGAGCAAACTTTGTGCTCAGTTTGGTTAAGACCGGCCTGGAGCGAGTCAATCCGCAGCAGGGAGGAAAAGCCCTCCTGGCCTCTCTCTTCTTCCCTGGGAGAGCCCCACTCAGGGGGATATTAAAGGCTTTTGTTTCCAGGAGCTGTCAAAGCCCTCACCTTTCACAGGCACTAAAACGGCCCAGGGAAAAAAAAAAAAAAAAGAGAAAAAAAAAGATCTGCAAGTGGAATAATAATTCTGGACTCATAAATCTGAGCCTGTAAATCAAGGATTGACGGGGCGGTCGCTGTAATGTCTCGGGAGTTCACGTTCGAGGCTTTCTTTCACCTGAGGAAAGGGGAAAAAAAAATCCCCAAGCCTGTGCCCTTCCACTGCGGGGATGCTGTAAATCACCTTAATGTTGCACTCTGGCTCTCACACGGCCCGAAAAGAGCAGAGAGGGAAAGTGGCTGAGTGAAAAAGGACAGGGAGAGAGCTTTGATTTCACAAAAGTAACCCCACAGACCCGAACCATTCCTTCCTTTAAAAGCAGAGGGCAAATCCTTCGCTCCCCGAGGCCAAGCCTTGCTCCTGGTCCTGCTGTGGTCACGAGCTCAGGGATGGGATGGGGACAGTTTGGCTGCTGCTGGAAAGCCACGGAATCGGCCTGTCTGCCTCCATGGAGTTGGATTTGGGACTGAGGGAACACGGGAAAACAGAGGCGAGAGCAGGGATGTGGAAGGAGGGATGGGGGTGGTGCTCGGATGATGTGGCCACCCGACCATGGAATCATTAAAAAATGATTGGAAAATGGTTGGGAAAGATCACAAAGTCCAACCTTTGAGCAAACACCAGCAGCCCCCAGAGCAGAGAGTGACCCTGCAATGCCCCCACCCATCCTGGGAACGGGGAACATCATCCCGGCGTGTGCTGGGATGGCAGCGGAGCCACCCAGGGGTGTCACAGCCACCCACCACGAGCCACCCTCTGTCACAGGGCAGCTGATCCCCAAACTGGGGCACCCAGCACACCGCAACTGGGGGTGCGGCAGCTCCAGGAGATGGGAGGTCCCACAAGAGGAGCCCCCCTGGCCAGCCCACAGAGGGGACACCTGCCGAGCTGGGCCACCACCCAGCTGCTCCTCTCCCGGGAGGGTTGCAGCGGGAAGGAGGGAATAGGATGGGAAAAGATGGAGTGGGAAAAACCCCACAGTTGGGCCCCGGGCCGTGTCCATGTGCAGAAATTAAAGAATGTTGGGGTTTTTTTTCCCTGTGATTCCCTATGCTTTTACCTTTTATTTTCCCTTGGGTTTACCTATTTGTGGGTTTACCTATTTGTGGGTTTACCTATTTGTTTCCCTACGGTTTTACCTGTTTGGGATAAAAAGGATCCAGCTCAGCAGATCTGAACTCGGTGTCCCAAGTGCTGAAGGTGCTTTGGGCCATCACCTGGGCATCCTCCCACCTCCATCCCCGCTGTGCCAAGGGCAGCCGGGGCCGGGAGGCTGCGGGACAGGGAAGAGGAGGAGGAGAGGAGGGAAAGGAAGAGGAGGAAGGCGCTGGCAGGTGGGGCACAAGTGCGTGCAGGGAGCGCTCCGCTCCCTAATCCCGGTTCAAAGCCGCCGGGCGGGGCCGGGCGCAGCTGCGGCGTCTGAGCTCCAACAGGTGACAGCTCAGCTGTCCCCTCCCCGCGGGGCCGGGAGCCCTGGGGGGGTCCTGGGGGGACACAGGGTCCCCAAGGCCTGAGCCGGCTCCCTCCTGCCCTCGGGACACCTCCTGGGCGTGTGCCCGGCCGGCTCCTGCCCTGCTCCCGGCGGGACGGGGCTCGGCTGCCGAGAGGAATCCGGGCAAAATCTTCCTAAAAGTGCTCCGAGCTGCTGGGAGGGGTGGGAATGTCCTGTTCTGCATGGACACGGCACCAAGACCCTGCCAGCAGCCTCTGGAGGCCGTGCCCCGTGCCCCGTGCCGGCACCCGGTGCCCTGCAGCCCGTGGAGCGCTCCAGCACCGCATCTCCTGCAGGGCCGGCAGCCAGGGGCACGGGGGGAGCAGCGCTTCCCAGCCCCGGCCCCGGGCAAATTCCTGCGGGAATCGCCTCCGTGGCAGGAGGTGTTGAACAGCCCCTCACTGGGAAGTGTTTTATCCCATCCCTTTGGAAAAGCCGTTTGGGGAACAGCATCCTTTAGTGCCTGTCCCTTCCAAAGCATCCAGCAGCAGCACCAGGAGAGGCTTTTTGGGCACACCCAGGCAAATCCGGCAAATCCAGCATCCAGGGAAACTGAAGGGAGTTTTGTTTCTGTTCCCCACCAGCAGAAGGGAGCATCTCGCTGCCACCCGCCGGGCAAAGCGAGCGGCGGGCAGGGAATGTGGAGCATCCCGGCCAAAATCCACATCCTCGTGCCACCACCAGGCTCGGGCTGGGACAGGGGCACAGCCTGAGAAGGTCCAAGTCCACCCCCGGCCTCATGAAAACCTCAGCGATCCCACTCCCTGCAAAGGGATGCCCAAATTTCCCACATTTATCTATGAAAACAACAAAGGGTGACCTGAAACATTCCCCGCGGCTGCAGCTCGGCACCACGGGCAGATAAACAACTCCCTCACCTCCACCCCCACCCCAAACACCGCTCAAACCCTCAAAACTGCAGGTGTGGGGGCAGCTCCGTGCCCCCCATCCCGCAGAGCCGCTGGCATCGCTCATTAAGACCCCGGAGCCGCCGTCGTCTGAGCAGCACCATTCTCTGAGCAGCCCCCAGCCCCCTTCCCCGCTGGTAATTTCTCCTTATCTGCATATTTTATTGAAAATTAAAATCCTTTTGCATTTTTCCCAGGGCTCGGGCGGGAAGGATCTTTTCTCGCAGCCCTACTTGACTCCAATTAGTTGGGATAACAAAGCTGCCGCTGTCGGGGGATTATTGACAAATGCTCGAGGGGGGAAAAAAAAAAGGGCAGGAGAACGGTCTGTTAAAATGACAGCTTTTAAGGCTGGAAACAAAACCTCCGGGCCATGAACAGCGCTGGGGAGGCAAGGAAAATACCAGTTCCTGGTTTTTTTGATGGCATTTCCATTGATCGGCCCCCTCGAGCCAGGATTTTGTGTCGTGCATCCCCGGGTCACCACCAGCATCCCTCCCTGCGTCCCCCTGGGAGCACCAAGCCACAGCGCAGTGCCGGGAGCTGCGGAAGCTGCGAGGGTGGAAATCCATCCCATCCCGCCCCTTTCCCTGTTTCCTCGGCCTCGTGCTCCCAAACCCGGTTCCCATGGGCGCCCGTCGGCTCCTGCCCCTCCAAACCTGCTCCCTGCAGCTGCGACCGTGCACAAAAGGACTGAGGAGCATTGAGAGCAGCACAACTCCTTCACTGATAACTCCTTCATATTTTTTCCCTGACTTTTTTTTTTTTCCCCTCCTTAATTTCAACTTAAAGAATAGAGGGGGTAAAAAATGAAGCGCACTTGATAAAGGGCAGTGAGTGTTATCCCCGAAAAAAAAAGAGAAAAAAATATCAATAAAAACCGCACAGAGCTTTTCTTCTTCCCTAGGTGGCTCGGACAGCTGGCTCTTTAAATATTAATCAGGGGCTCATTGATATGCAAATACGGCGAGAGGGAATAATGCTGCCGCAGCTGCGCAGCCCCGGCCGAGTGTTGGCCTCCTCTCCAGGATGAATGGGAATATCTGAGGACACAGGTGCAGGGAGCCGCCGGCGAGCGGGATCCCGCTTAATACGGTAATTTGTGAGCGATGCTCTATAGAGCCCAGCCGGGGCAATCTTCTCCCACTCGACGGTCTCTGACCACCGAACAAGGTGTTAATCTTCTGATTGTGCTGCTGGCTGTTC
Organism: Rhagologus leucostigma; assembly: GCA_013397725.1. Classification (NCBI taxonomy): domain Eukaryota; kingdom Metazoa; phylum Chordata; class Aves; order Passeriformes; genus Rhagologus; species Rhagologus leucostigma. Next base: position 627,497 of record VZTD01002300.1, on the reverse strand, counting down.
CCTCGCAGCCTCGCTGGCCTTTTGCCCTGACACTTGGCCAGTTAAAATCAGCCCCGCTGGCGGCTCGGCCCCGCGCCAGCCGATGGGCGAGGAATTATTTATTGTTCCCTTCCCAGAATCACCAGTAAACAGGAAAGACGGCGCGTCCCGCAGGGAGAAGCGCTCGGGATGCGCAGCATCCCTGTCCCCCGTGCCCCCCGGCTGTCACCTCGTTCTGCCGGGGAGCTGAGCACACCCCATCCTCCCGGAGCAAAGCTGTGACAGGGCCGGGGCTGGCATCCGTGCCCAGGCACCTGCAGGTGTTGGGGTGGCACCTCCTGGTCCTCTTGCCTGACTCCCGCCCTCCTGTGGGGGCCAAAAGAGAGAGCAGAGGCAAGGGCAGCTCCTGCCGGGCATCGCCGCTGCGTGTCCCGGGCACCGGGACAGGCTGGGGCGGCCAACCTGAGCCGAAGCTCAGCCGGCACCGTGCTCCGTGCTCCCGCGGTGGCACCGCCAGCTGCTGCAGGAGGGACGGGGGAAGGTGGCACAGAGCCCCGGGCAGCACCTCCCGGAACCAGAGCGGAGCTGGACACCCCAAAGTACTCAGAGGGCTCCTCTCACACCGTTTGGTCACTTGCCACAGATCACACAATTACAGAATCATGGAATGCCCCCAGCTGGATCCACAGGGATCACTCAGCTCCTGCATGGGTCTGGGACCCGGGAAAGGCGGTCAGGAAGGGCCTCTCTCCAGAAGGATGCCAAGAAAGGCCCCTCCGTCACCTCCCGACAAAACCCAGTGCTGATTTAAACACCCAGTCCTTGGGAAGGAATGCCCCTGCCTCCCCCTGCTCCCACCCCTTGGGGCCTGGATCATTCCCCCGCTTCCAGGCAGCACCTCGGGACCGCTCCATCCCCACGAGACCCCATGGACACATCCTGCCCTTCCTCCTCCTCCAGCCGGAGCAAACACCGGGATGCTGTGGATACAACCCTGCTGCGGCAGGGGGTTTTTAAGATTTGCCTCCTGTGGCTCCCATCCTCCTTTTTCCCTGCCAAGCCTCCCTGCCCGGGCTGCGGGTGATGAATGAGCCCGCGGGTGCCGCGGTACCAGGCGCCCGCAGCTGCTCCCGGCGGGCAGATGGCAGCTCCGGGCCACAGCTGCAGCCCCGCGCCCGCCGCAGCTGGATGGCCACAAAGGCACAGAAATCCCACTGAATCGCAGGGAAAGCGGGAGGGAAGCTGGGATGGCTCGAGGATGGGCACCAGGCACACGCAGGGAAAGCTCAGCTCTGAGAGTCCAGCCTCGCCGCGGCCGCTCCGGCCTTGGCTTGGAGCGGCAGAGTGGGGTCAAGGCAAGGGTTGTCCGTGTGGTGGGTCATTCCCAGAAAAATGAAGGTCTTCCTGGAGACAGGGAGAAGCCCAGATTCTCATCCCTGTCTTCTGACAGATTCTGGCCTGTCTGCTGCCGGTTCTTGGCCTCCGTGTTCTATTCCAGGGGCAAAGAGAGGAGAAAATTCCCCCAAACACGGCCTTTTGTTTCCAAACAATGTCTGCCTTAATACCTCAGGGTTCCATTCCTATTAATTATTAGCAATTAATTATCAATGAAAAGTCACTAATGAATCCAGTTATTTCATATACAAGGGGTTTGTCTCTTTCCATGCTTCACTGGGAGCAAAACTGGATGTCCAACCTGGGGTGTTGATCCCACCTTCCCACTCAGACCCCACTCCAGGGGAGCAGCTGCCTCTGGATTTGGCCCAGGAGATGAGGATTAACGAGCCAATTAACTGCTCCAGCCCCGGGGCAGCACCTGGGGTCACACAGGATGGCAAAGCCACCCTGGTCCTGCCTTGCTCCGGGAGCTCGTCCTGCAGATCCAACTCCAGTCCCTCCGATGTGATGCCGCTTCCTTGAAAGATTTTTTTTTTCCCTAAAAATCCTTTATCCACGCTGAGGAGCAGCAGGGCTGCCCCACGGCTGAAATGATCCCAGAAAGGCCGAGCCTGGAGCTGCTGTGGGAGGATGGAGTTGTGCTGGAGGAGGATGGGAACACCGACATTCCCGGGATGTGCCGGGAATGTGCTGGCACGGCGGCCAGGCTGCTGTGCGGGATCTTCTTTCCCTGGATCTCGGTAATGAACAAAAGCTTCGGGAGCGTGGGCGGCTGGGCCAGACAGGGAATAAACAAGGATTAGTGGCACGGAGCTGCTGAGCCAGGATCGGGCTCTTTTCCCTTGAAATCCAACTCCTCATCGCTCCTGCACCATCCCGGGAGTGCTCCATCCCCTCCCTGCCACCGTCAGCTGGGAAAATCAGCTTCTCCAGGAGTTTTTACAGCTAAACCCAGCCTTTTATTCCTTGTTCTGTTTCCCTGTGCCTGTGGAAGAGCAGAGGCAGTGCCGGAGCCCTGGCACATCCCTGCCCACCCTGCTGCACCACAATCATGGAATATCCTGGAATCTCAGAATGGTTTGGGTTGGGAGGGACCTTAAAACTCATCTCATTGCAGTCCCTGCCACAGGGACACCTTCCACTGTCCCAGGGTGCTCCAAGCTGGCCTTGAAAAGACTTCCAAGATCATTTTTTCCAACCAGGGAATGTTGTTTTTCAAACTAAGAACCCCAAAGCTGCCCCTTCAGCCCCAAACCGTGGCGTGTCCCCACATTTGTCAGTGAACACCAGAATTTCCTCCCCTATAAAGCTGGAAAAATATCCAGTCCGGGTTGTTCCATGCTCTGTAACGAGCAATTACTCCTTTCCAAAGCCCAATGAAATCAAACCTGCTCCCATAATCACCTACTGGATTTTATCAGCGTGTTTGGGTTACGCTTTGCCCCTTTGGCTAATTCCTAATTGATTCTTTAATCTCGACAAGTTTTTTATTGCCTGATACAAGAGGGATTTAGCCCAGGAGCGGCAGGAAAGCTGCTCCCAAACCCTCGGAGACGCGGGACACGGGGCAGGGATGACCTCATCCGAAGGCAAGGCTTTGTTTGATAATCTATCACTTATTTATTATTCCAAGTAACCACTTGCAGGTGCTGGGATTTCAGTGGAATTGTCCCAGCACCCGGCACACGCCGGGAAAAGCTCAGCCCTGTGCAATCCTATCCAGAGCTGCTACTGCGGAGCGAGCGGGATCCAGCCTGGGCCAGGGACATGGGGGGGAAGTGGGGGAAACGTGGGGACGGGCACGGCAAAATCTATGGAAAAATGGGACAGGGGTTTGTCCTGAGCACCACCTCACTGGGATGGTTTGGGTGGGAAGGGATCTTAAAGCTCATCCAGTTCCAACTCCAACACCTCCCACTATCCCAGGGTGTTCCAACCTGGCCTTGGACACTTCCAGGGATCCAGGGGCAGCCACAGCTTGTCTGGGAGTTCCATCCCAGCCCCTTCCCACCCTCCCAGCCAGGAATTCCTTCCCAATATCCCATCTAACCCTGAGAAGGAGGCAGAGCAGGATGGATGCCCCGATGCCGGCGGGAGGGACGCACACGGGGCCCGGTTGGGACGCAGCTCACACGGGGACGATCCCAGAGCTCAACTTCTCCCTCCTCACCCGTCTGGAAAATGCGAACAAACTGAGGATTTGGGGCAGTGACAAGGAACCAGGACATGGATGTTCCCACAGAGCGGGCTGGCATTGCCCGTGTCCCTCCATGGGCCAGCGCTGGGATCACGGGTGGCACCTGGAAGGCTCGGACAGGCACCTCCCCTGTGAAATCCTGTGCAAATCCGAAGTATGGATTTGGGGGCTAGCTCTGGATGCCTCGCTGCTGTTTTTTAACTCCGCAGCCCTGGGGAGAGGTGGGATGGACACCCCAGCGAGGTGCCAGCACCGGGAAGCCCAAAGCCACCCCAGCGCCACAAAGCCGCCACTCCTGCACCAGGTAGACCTGGCAGGGGTGGCCCCCCCAGCACAAAACGTGGGATTCACATCCTTCCCAATCCTGGGGAGTGCTGCTCCCACTGGAGCCCCCGGTGGTGCTCCCAAGGCTGGAAGCTGAGAGGTGACAGGAATGAGCCCCTGAAGTGACAGCGCAGCAAGGGGCTTTTAACATCAGTGAACCCTGCATCAGTCTCCCCATTAGTCTCTGGGGCTAGAAATCCCCCCGGGATTTGAGCCACTGAAGTGTTTTCCCAGTGAGGAAGGGGCTGAGGATGAGGAGGTGGGCCCCAGGCAGCATCCCTGGAGCAGAGAAGGTGCCTTCCCAAATTATCCACCCCTTGCTGTCTGCCCGAGCTCCTTCAACCAAGCCAACAAAGCAGGAAAATGGGATTTTGAGTGGCAAGACCCCGTTGTGGCTTCAATTTTAACCCCAACTGGGGGGGGAAAAAAAGCAGGGAGTTGGGAGAATCATTTTTTCATTAAAATCAAAATCGATCCATAATGAAAATAGACTTGGAATGGGAAAAGCTGAGCGCAAATGGAAGCTTTTAAAGATTCTTTTGACTGACAATAACCTGAAGACCCTCCAGGAACTCCAGCCTGGAATAATCAGATTAAATGGAAACTAATATACGATCCTGAAATTCATCCCATGCTGCTCTAAACTTGGAGCAGCTGCGTAATTTCGCCTACAGGTTTGTGCCTCCTGCCCAGCAGTTCACACGGAATTGTTTGGCCAAACTTAATCTACCAGGAAGAAAAAAAAAAGCTTTTTCCTTTCATATGTGTTAAAGCAAAGCCAGCTTTTCCAAGCAGCTGGGAGCAGAAAATGGATATGGCTACAGGTATTTCCTGTGGGAATTCCCAGACTGGAGTTTGGCTACTTTAAAATCAATGGCTCCAGTTTATAAAAGATCCAGGAATAAGGAAATCTCTGGGTTGGTGCATTGTAGTTGTTGCTGGGGATAATTCCCGGTGATTCCTGCACGGATACAAACTCATCCTCTCCAGCAGCTCCTCACCACAGGGGCCACATTCCCAAAACACAAACCAAATCCATGTTTTTAGCCAGGGGAATGTTTGAGAATGGAACCCGAGTGGATCCAGCGAGGCCCTGGCACAGGGTGCCCAGAGGAGCTGTGGCTGCCCCTGGATCCCTGGCAGTGTCCAAGGTGGGGCTTGGAGCACCCTGGGATGGTGGGAGGCGTCCCTGCCATGGCAGGGCTGGAACGGGATGAGCTTTAAGGTCCTTTCCAGCCTCTCTGGGAATATCTGGATGGCCCAATCCAGCCTCCCACACCACCATGCCCCTAACATGGGATCATCCCTCCCAGCCTGCTCCAAAAGCTGCCGGACCTTCCCAAATTACGCAAGCATGGGTCATTTCCTCATTCCCTACGGACAAGGGATCAGCTAAAGCCCTTCTGTCCGTACACATTCACTTTCTGCTCCCCCTAGGAACACACATTTGGATGTGGGATTAAAGAAAACCTGGGAGAATTACTATTTTTGGGGGGGGAAGAGCAGCTGGGATGAGCTGGATCCCACCTTGCCACAGCCCGCGGTTGATGGGCAGAAATGCAAACCCGGCTGGGCTTGTGAGGGGACCTCGTGCTTCCAAAAGGCTGGAATCTTGGGAAAAAAGGGAAAAAAGTCACTTCCACCTCGGTTATACCAAGTATAAATACTTGGCGTACCCCAAGGATCAATAACTTCCATGTAGGAAAAGAAAATCAAAAATAAGATGGATTATCTTGGATCCAGGAATGTCCCCGAGATGCCTCCGGCCATGGTGGAGTCAGAGCTGCTCAGGATGGACGTGGGGTGACCACCCGGCCATGTGCTGCCCGTCTCAGCTCTGGGACCTCCTTGGACCTCACAGAGAAGCAGGAGGAGGGAGCGGGATGAGATCGGGCTCTGGATTGGGATGAGCCAGGGAAACACGGCCCGGAGAAGGGCGGCGTTCCGGGGGCTCAGCGCATCGTGGCTTTCACCGAGGGACCCAAACCCTGCACTCCAGAACTTCTGGAGAAGGTGGTGGCACCCCCTGGATGGGTTGTGGTGGTGTCCCCACGTCCCCTCCCCTCCTCAGAGACAGCAGAGCTGGCAGGAGCAGCCCCCAGATGGAATTTTCCTTCCCATGGATTCCCGGCGCTGACTCGGGAATGCCGCAGCGTTTTCCTTCCAGCGCCGAGCTCCGGGATAAAAACCCTCTCCACAAACCCTTCCCAGTGAACAGATAACACAACGTGGTTCTGATTTCCTCCCCCCTCGGAATAATCATTCCTTTTCTTTTTTAAACTCTTGTCCCAGGGAAAGGATTCCAGTGGGATCCCCTGCCTGCCCCTCTGGATGGGTGCGATCTTCCAGGCACTGCTCCGGAGCGGAGGGGGAAGCTTGGATTGAAAAAAAAAGGGGGGAAAAAAAAGCTTAACAAGCAGCAAACAGGAATGGGAATGCTGGTCTGGGATCCATTATCCCTGACCCAGAGGTTGGAAAGCAAAAGAAATTCATTAAACTGAGGAGGGGGAGGCCAGCACTGTTGGCTGCCGGTGCCCAGTCCATGGGGGGTGCCCGGGGGGTGTCACCTGTCACCCATCCAGGGGGTGGATCCCATCCTGAGCTGGATCCACTGGAGAAGGAGCAGCTTGGAAGGAAAATCCACAAAAACCATGAGGGAGCCCCACGCAAATGCACCCTTCAACCCAAGGGAGAATTCTCCTCCCATGGCCCTGGATCACCGGGATGGGGATCAGGCACTCGGACACGACACCAGATTCTCCCTAAAACACAAATAAACCCCACAACGCCCAGGACTCACCTCATTCCTCACCTGTCAACCCATTCCCGTGGGAGCTGCCATGTCCCTGGTGAGCCACATCAGGGCAGGCACCGGGGCTCCTTTTTTTCCCTTTTTAGCACTTCCAGGAAAAATAAAAACCCAGTGAAGCTCCCACTGGTTATTCCAGAACTGTTTGCTTTAATCCCTTTCCAGGAACGCGCTCCCGGTGCTGCCCATCTGGCACATGTGGTCAAAAAGGTGGGAAAAAACATGGAAAAGGGCATTCCTGTGCCTGCATCCGCAGCCCACACAGCCACGGAGTTGCCTCGTGGTTTGTTTTCCCCTGTTTTTGTTTCAAACCCACATTCAGCTGCTTCTGGCAACGCCAACACCTCCCCCAAACCAGTCACGGTTCTTTGCTTGCCTTTTTCCCAGTTCCAGAGGTGACAATTCCTGGTCAGAGCAGCCCAGCAAAAGAAATCAGTCACTGAGGTGAGAAAAAGCAGCTCACAAAGCAAGTGGGCAAATTGGCTGGGAATCTTCTGGAAAACAGACGTGAACAAGGATTTGGATACAAAATAGGGAGGCAGGAGATGTTCGGAAGGGAGCTGCCCGTTCTCCCTCTTCCCAGCTGGTCCCTCTTGTCCTGGCCATCCTCTTCCCTCAGCCCTGCGCGGGATACGGCCAATTCCTGTCCTCAAAGAACTTCCTCAGGCCCTGCAGGTTGACAGGGGGGAAGTAGGGGCCGATCCTCTTCCGGATCCACCACTTCCCGTCGCTGGCGTGCTTCCCCCCGGGCTGGCTGAACTTGTACTTGAAGTGCTCCCCCCGGATCCACCTGTGGGAGACAAAAACAGGAGCTCAGGGCTTGGCATGACTCCTGGGAAGAGGCTTGGACCATGTTTTTATTCCCTTGGGAGTGGAGTTTTTGAGCCTTTCTGGATGGAGAAATCAGCTCGAGGGGCTCAGGCTGGCTCCACATCCCAGTACTCCATCCTTTCATCCATCCATCCATCCATCCATCCATCCATCCATCCATCCATCCATCCATCCATCCATCCATCCTCGGGATGCCCACAGCCAGCAGCAGCGACTTTAGGAAGGCTTTGGGAAGCTCCCAGGCTCCTCTTGATGCCATTTAGGAATGCTGGCATCCAGGTGTGCCTCGGGAATGATGCAGGAGCAGAGGAGCTGTAACACCCCCTGCCCTGAGCACTGCCCACACCTTTCCACAGCTAACTACAAAAGAATCATAATAAAAGCAGGAATAGTAAGATTTTTTCCTTTCTGAGAGCCATTCTAGAGTATTTCTGCCTGGGATATTTTGGAGCAGGGAGTCTGACTCCCCCAGCACCCCCTGCCCCAGCCAGCGGCCGCTCCGCTAGCGTGGCTCCGAGCGCATCTGTTTTCTGGCTGCTCCAGGAGCTGACAGCAAAGGAGGTTTGAAAGCAGTGCAGAAAGAAACATTCATCAGTGTCGGGAAACACTTCAGGAGCTGCCCATGCTGCTGGATCCGGGGGGTTTGTCCCCCTTGATGTAGGACATGCTGACAAGGGCCGGAGCGGCGCCCGCGCCGCCTTAGCCGGGAGCATCGCCGGCGTCGCCGGGCGAGTCCATAAAATACCCACAAAATAAAACTGTCAAAGTCGTGTCAGTGCTCATTTAAAGCTGCTCTGCTCCACTACGAAAGTACAGACCCTGCTACTGAGCAGGGCACCGCAGCTGTGGGATCCCTGGAGCGGCCGGGAAGGTCCTTCCTGCTGCTGAAATAATTAGGGACGGCTCCGATGGATTTGCCATCAGCGCTCGGCTTTGGGGAGCAGGGCAGAGGGCAGGGCATGGGGAAAGCTGCACCCAATTCAAGGGTTCTGCCAGCACAGCCCAGCAGCTCCCTTTCAATCCTGCTGGTACCCAGGAGAGCACGGCAGGAATGATTCTCCTACAAAAACATGGGAAAACCCAAGGAAGTTTGGAGCCCCCATCCCTGGAGGTGTCCAAGGAACACCTGGATGTGGCACTCAGTGCTCTGGGCTGGTGGCCAGGCCGGGATCAGGCACAGGTTGGACTTGGTGGACTCGGAGGTCTTTCCCAGCCTCAGCAATCCTGGGATTCTGTGTTCACCCCACCCATCACGTTTTCCAGAGAAGCTGTGGCTGCCCCTGGATCCCTGGAAGTGTCCAAGGCCAGGCTGGATGGGGCTTGGAGCACCCTGGGATAGTGGAAGGTGTCCCTGCCCACGGCAGGGGGGGGGATGAGATGATCTTTAAGGTCCTTTCCATCCCAAACCATGGTGGCTTTGATGACCTCCACGTTTCCCGCTCCTCCGAGGATGAAGGAAGATAAATGGGAAAGGGGGCCCTGAGTGGAATTTGGGGAGCACAAACCTGCATCTCACCCTCACAGACACTGCCCTGCAGCTGCTGCCTTCACTACAGCCAGGGCCACTCCTGCACTCCCTCTTTTCCCTGCTTTCTGAGCCTGGGAAAAGCCAAACGGGGGCTGAAGTGTCATTCCCACAGGGTTTCCTTTGCAGGAGCTCAAGATTCCTGTTACTAACTGGAGTGTTACCCCCGACGGTCCAGGTAGCCACAGGCTCCTCTCCAGGATGGTTGGAGATTTCCAAGCTGTGCTGCCTGGCTGCTTTCTGGAATTCCCAAAACACGTCCACCTCCAAACCCAGATCCACCTCCCAAAAATGCTTCAGGGGCTGATTTTATGGCAGTGCCTCTCCTGCTCCAAGCATCCCTCCACTTGCCACTCTGATGCTTTGGGGTTTTTCCTTCACTAAGTGACTGCAGAGCATCTCCCAAGCTGGACCCATCTCCGTATGTTCCCAAAATAAATGTGAGAAAGAGGGAAAACCCGGAACCCAGGGGAATATTTCCTTGCCAGGCTCAGGATGTGTAAGCTGCAGCCTTTAATACCCACCGGAGCCCCTCATTTCAGGGCTCACAGAGTTTACAAGCTCTGCCAGTGTTTATAACCTGTCTGGGTGCCTCAATCCTGGAATTATGGGATTTTCCAGCTCCTCCAGTGCTGGTCCTGCTCCCTCTTCCCGGGATTCAGGGAGGGAAGGTGCTACAAACTGACACCCCCAAGTCCATCACTCCAAGGCTCACAGGGTTTGGGCAGTTTTGGGGCTCCCACAAAGATCTCCTGGCTGCTGGAAGGGATCCACAGGTCCTGGAGCCTCCCTGATGCTGGAGACTGAACCTGCAGGAGATTCCTTGATTCCTGCTCTGGAGAAACGGGAACGGCTTCAGGAAGGTCATGAAGGCCTGCCTGACCTCACCAGGATGTCCCAGGTGGTGACAGGTACTTGGAGAAGGATCAGCAAGACTTGTGGGTCAGAGGAGATCTGGAAAGGTCGGGAAGGATGATCCCAGCCACCAGCAGTTTCCCAGGATTTACTGAGCAAACACAAGCTGGCAGCTCCTCCTGGCTCCCTGGGAAGCAACTGGCACCAGCTCCCATTAAAATACGGTTTAAACTGAAGGATTGAGATGGGATAATGGGAAGGAATTCCTCCCTGGGAGGGTGGGGAGGCCCTGGCACAGATTCCCAGAGAAGCTGTGGCTTCTCCATGCTGGAAGTGTCCAAGGCCAGGTTGGACGGGTCTAGTGGAGGATATCCCTGCCCATGGCAAGGGTGGGACTGAACGGCATTCCAAGGACTCTTCCAGGAGATGGAAAACCCTGTCTGCTGTGACAACAACAAGGAAAGGGGACAAAAAGGTCCTTTGGGCAACTTCTGATCGCACAGTAGTGCCAGGAGAACGACGGCGCTGATGGAGGAGGGAGAAATGAGCCACCCCAAGGACCCTTCTGCCACCAACTTTTGGGCATCCCCACCAGACCGGGCAAGGCCCTGGCCTCGGGAGGAGGCCAGAAAGGCTAAAAATAATCAGCATTATTTTTTAAATCAATATTTTCCCCTCAGCAGATGCCCAGGAGCAGCTGCCCCGTGGCGCTTTCGGGAGTCGCTCGTATATCAGCCCCTCCTGACATCTCCCAACTGGACGTGTTAAAAATTAGCAGCAATATTGGAGTTGTTGGGATGGAGGCCTAAATCTCCCAGACAGCTGTAATTAGTTCCAGAGGGTGCAGCTGTCTCCCTGCAACAGCTGAGGTGTTCCAGGGAAAAAGCCAGTGGTGGTTTCTGTTAGAATTAATGGCCTGACAAGGCAAGGAGGGGTGGGAGAGGGAAGAAAGCAAGCAAGCAAAACATGGGGTGTCCTTTTGGGTTGGCGAAGGGGTTTTTTTTTTGGGTGTTCTATCTCGAGGTTCCCTGCTCTGTTGTAAATCGGGTGGTGGGAAGTCCAAATTCCCCGGGGTAACAGAGCCTCCATCATCACTGTTCTTACCCTGTTGTGGGAGGGAGCATAAATTAATCCATCCTGGCCCAAATTTGGGGAATCGGGGCAGTTTTGGAGTTGTTTTTTAGTGCTGCTGATTCCGAGGCTCCTGCAAGGTCTGGTCCTGCAGAGCCAGAGCATCCCACGGGCAGCTGAGCCTCAAAATCCCCTTGGGAAGTGACACAGCGGGGTTTTTCCTCTCCGGTTTTCCCTCTCTGGACGGGTGAGGAAGGGAGGCTCAGAGGGTGGGACAGCACCAAGGGCAGAGCAGACTGTGGGGGAAGAAAACCCGGCTCCAGATGGATCCAAGGCTGGAATTTACCCTGCCAAGGAAGAGAGCTTGGCAGCTTGGGATGAGCTCTGCCTTCCCTGAAATGCTGAGGTTGTTTTCCCCCCAAAGAAAATCCCTTAAACTTCCCTTCAGGACTGTGGAGTTTAATTAATTTTAAGTTTTAAATTTAATTCAATTAATTTAATTAATATTCTGGTAGTATCTGAGAGATTCATTTCCATCTACACCCCAGTGATGCCCGGATTTTGCAGGAATCCCCGTTCCCTGCCTGCTCTCAGCTCTGCTCCCAACAGCTCCAGAGTCACCTTTATCCCTCTGGGGAGGGTCCAAGCCCCAAACTGGCTTCTACAAAGTGCAAAGCTCTTCCCATGGCTTGGGCTGACCCCACAGATCCCATGGGAAATGGGATCCCACCCCCACACCTTCTGCCAGGATCCACGGGACTCACACAGCCTGGAAATCCAGCCCAGGTACGAAGTCCAGTCACTTTTAAATGGGAAATAAAAGGGCGATCCAATAAAAAGCAATCCCAAATGCCACATTCCCCTCGTGTTCCCGCAGCCAGGGAGCATCCAAAGGGAAGCACCAGTTCCCTCACCGCCACCACCACACCACCAATCCAGCTTTTCACATCCATGGTGGGGCTTTTCCAACAAAGTGCTACTTTAATTGGAATAAAAATCCTGAAGTGACCATGATTTAGTATGAGAGACACCGAACAGACCCAAAAACCTGGGGTTTTTTTCCCCCTCCTGTGGGCAAAATCTGATTTTTGCTTCCTTTGATTGTTGCAGCCTTTTCCATGGTGTGTTCAACACTTCTTAATTTCTCAGCCCAAGCCCTCCCATTCAGATTTATGAGGGCTGGGCTTTTAGGAACTATCCACTGCCCCAGAATATTTGGGAAATCCACATTCCCCAAACATCCCCGGCCTCGAAGTCCAAGCTTCCCACTCAGCCAGGCTGGGCCCTCAACAATGCCCTCATTTTTAATCAGTCACCTGTTTCTCATTTGAAGTTTATCACACTTGAAAAAATACTATAATTTCTTGAGTTGTAAAGAACCCTCCAAACTTTGGTCTCCGAAATTTCATTTCGAAGGCATTAACTCATTCTGAAAGTCCCTTGGCTATTTAAGGTGTAGAGTTTCCATTAACAGAACAAACTCCGTGGAGGACGGAGCGCAAGGTTCTTATGGAAAACAGTCCCTTCCCCTAATTATTTAGTCTAGCAGGGAATGAAAATAATTAAGTCTCAAAATTCCCTTTAGAGTGGAGGGAGGGGGGAATAATGGTAGGAAAATTAGGGGTTTTTTTTCTACCTAGCTACTGCAGGGAGCAGGGCTGTGGTGGGAGTGAAGGGATCCCTAAGGTTGGCAGCAAACTTTCCCCTCAACCTGGATAAAAGTCCAGGATCACAGAAGCACAGGATCAGGGATGGTTTGGGATGGAAGGGAGGTTAAAAATCATCCATTTCCACCCCCTGCCAAGGGCAGGGACACTTCCACCACATCACAGACGGCAGGGATAGATGGGATATTGGGAAGGAATTCCTGGCTGTGAGGGTGGGGAGGCCCTGGCACAGGGTGCCCAGAGAAGCTGTGGCTGCCCCTGGATCCCTGGAAGTGTCCAAGGCCAGGTTGGATGGGGCTTGGAGCACCCTGGGATAGTGGAAGGTGTTGGGGTTGGAACTGGATGAGCTTTAAGATCCTTCCCAACTCAAACCATTCCAGGATTCTGTGATTTTCACCAGAGGAAACATTTTGGTAAAAGCCGGCAGTTTTCTGTGCCTCAGCTGGAGAAGGAGTCTCTCCTCAGAAGGTCTGGGGGATGCACTGCCCTAAAGCTGGAAAACATCAGCGGGATCCGAGGGGAATTTCATTCCACACAGAGCTCTGGACCTGCATCCCTGTTTGCAGTGCATCCTCAGAGCCTCGAATGGAAAACATTGGCAAGAGCATAACACGACTTGAGTTGATCCAAAATGCCCCAAAAATGTTTTCTCAGCTAAAAATAACTCCATCAACAAAACAGATGCTTTTGGGACAAAATTCCTTTTGTATAAAACCTTGGAGTTTTCCTCTGTGCCTCTCCCTGGCTGATGTTGGCTTTGTCTCTTCCTTGAAAACACAAACAATTCCAAGACGAGTGTCCACAAATTCAGTAACTCCTGCAGGGCTGTTTTGTCTTTGGAACACCTCAGGAGGTCCATGGAAATGGTGGGGTTTGAGCTGAGCTCACGAGGAGACCGTGGCAAAAGCCCCAAAGCTGAGGGGCAGGAAACCACTGCGGAAGGGACCATTCCTGGCCAGGAGCAGCAACGCCGAGCCCCGCATGGATCTGCCTGGGAATGGGCTCATCCAAAGGGTCCCTGTGGCCCCTCCAGGGGGGAATCGAGGTGCTGGCAGCACTCTGGTGTCCATCGAACCCACCCTGAATCCCACCATCAAATCCCAACCCCAACAGGGACCTCCTGTGCACATCCAGGACGGGAACAACGTGGAGCTCGCAGCTCCCTCAGAGCAACTCCAGGTTTACCTTGGAGGGTCTCTGCCTGCAAAGGGGTTCGTGGCCAGCAGGGACAAGGTCTCCTCTTCCTGGGCCAGCAGCTTCCCAGCCAGGTGGATGATCCATTCGTTCTGCTCATAGGTCTCGGGGAAGGAAGAAGAAAAGGAAATGTTAGGAACTGCTGGGCTTTTCCTGGGGTGTTACTGGGATTAAAGACTTTTGGGGAGCGATTTCAGCGGATTCGGGTGGGAAATGATGAAATTCCCAGTGTTTAAGCACACATCACATGGGATCCTCAAAGTCCAGACAGAGACTGGCACTTGCAGGGATTTCCCTGGGTTTGTCTCATCTCATCTGCCAATTCTGCCCCCAAATATTTGATTTAAACAATTTATTTAGCAGCAAACCCCGCAGGGGAACCATAACAGCATATTTTCTGTGGATAATCCATCCATCCTTTTTAATCCAGGTTGCTTTCCCCTGGGAAAAGGGTTTGGGTTGGTTCCCTGGTGTTATCCAAAGGAAAACAGAAGAAAGTGGCTTCTCTGTTCCCAGTTCCTGTCTCCTCTTTATTTCCTGCTGTGTGATCCATCCTCTTTAAATTCCTTCCTCATGGAGCCACCTCTGGGGCAGCTCTGGGCCCCCCAGCCCAGGCTGCAGTGGCAGAGTTTGACTCTGAATTTAGGCAGCCCTGAGGGAAGCAGGAGCAGGGGGTTGGACTGGATGATCCTTATGGATCCCTTCCAAACTGAGATATTCCCTGATTCTGTGATTTCCCTCCCCGCAAGAATCCTGCTCTTCGCTCTTGTTAAGGCTCCCTAAAAACATTTCCCCATGGGGACTTTCTGTGCCTCGGGCTTCGCCGAGATTTCTTCTTTTCCTGCTTTTTCCGCGAGTTCCTGAGTGGATTTTTGAGTGCAAGCAGCAGGGGACACTGTGGGAAAGGGAAAACCGGGAGCTGTACCTGCAGGGCTCTTGCCAAAACCCAGCCCCGAGGCAAAGCTGCTCTGCAGAGCTCCCTCACGGCCCGGTTTGTTATTCCCGTCGCCAAGGGAAACGGGAGAGAAACGCCATGGAAAACACCGAGCGCTGCCGGAAAGGCCCATCCAGGGCAGCTCCACCTCGCAGGGTTTCTGACCCCAGCTCATCACGATTTAGAGGAAAACCGCAGTTATTTCAGCCAGCGAGCTTTTCACAGTGATGACTCTCCCCCTCCGCCTGCTTCCATCCTGCTCCTTCCATCTGCTCTCATCCATCAGGGACGGGTGCTGGAGACAGGGATGCTCCCCACCAGCCCTGTGCTGTGCCTGCCACCCCTCCACCAACCCCCGGTGCCACCTCCTGACCCAGACTGGGGGGGTGGCTCTCATGAGGACTAGGGGACTGAGACCACCGTGGGACTGAGGCCACCGTGGTTCTGACGCAACCATCTGGGAAAGGAGCCCCGGAAGCCGGAGCTTGGCATCGTGTGGGATGTGCCCCACAAACCTCACCCATCTCCCAGGGACAGCTGGCACCGTCCCCATCCCTGCCCGAGGCCTGGCTGTGTCCCCATGGGTGACTCACTCCAAGTCTCCGTGTCCCTCAACAGCTCCCAGGATGCTGGAAGTGCTCAGGGTGGGATTTGGGAAGGTGGCTGCCACCCTGGGAATCCCTGGCTGGGAGAGAGGATCCGCCAAAAGGTGCAACAGCAATTGCAGGGATCGAAGATCTCAAGTGACACCTTCAGCATCCCGAGTCTCCCTGGACATCCCAGTGCTCTGCGGGATGTTAAACAGCATTTCAGGAGAGCCTGGGAGATTTGAGGGTTCCTGTGTGAAAGCTGGGAAGCAACAGGAGAATGGAAACAGGAATCACCAGACTCCCCGAGCTGCAGCTCGATGGAGGCCCCCAAACCTTCGTGGCCTGACTGAGAACCGGGAGGCTCCGGGAAGGTGGGATCGGCTCCCCGGCTCCCGTGGTCTCCAAATTGTTAATTAGCAGCTCCGTGCGCACCAGAGTTGGACTTTTGGTTTGTAAAGTGTTTTTCTTGTAAAATTTACAACATGTCTGGCCCCAGCGAAGTCTGCGGTGAGAAATTTCCAGCCGGTGCAGCCCCCACCCCCCTTCCCGCACGGAGCTTGGGATCTCGCTGGAGCCGGGGCCGAGCTGCGCTAACGACCCTGCTTAACTCATTACTCTGGAAAGTGATACCGCGGCAAAGGGGGGGGGAAAAAGAGTCCAGGAGATCTGGGCTGCACCCAGGGAAGCGTCACTCCAAGGGCTTCCTCTGCCCGTGGATCCAGCGGGATCCAGCTCCGAACTGGATCAGGACAGAGGGATCCGGCTGATGGTGCCAGCTCTGAGTGAGCAAAGCAGCACAGGCAGAGCCTGAACCATCCAGTGGGTTAATTATAACAGGAAAAAAAAAGATCCAGGCTAGATGCACACACTGCTGGGAGGTGGGCAGGCCTGTTTTGGGGTCGTCTTTAGGGTTTGGATCTTCAGTGAGCACGAGAAGCAGCCGGGACTGATCCCGCACAGCGATGGATCCCTGGGCTGCTCCAGCTCCATCGAGACACGGACCACGACTCCCACAGCTGCTCCTGCCCCCCACTGGGACCAGAGCTCCCCCCAGGCCACACAGAGCCCGTGCTGCATCCATACTGGGATTACTGGGGAACCAGCGACCGCACAGCCACTGCAGGCAGCACCATCACTGTCTGACCCTGCCCAGAGCACTCCTGGGGAGGTGCAGCCCCCCCCAAGGGAGGAACACACTTCCCTTCCTCATCTTTTGAGAGTTTTCTTTCCGTTTTAGCACAGAAAGTAATTCAGGGAGCTAAACACACAAAAGCCCCACTGCCAACCCAAGTGCAAAGCCTGAGAAAGGCTCAGGGGGAGCAGAGCTGAGGGGTCCCAAAGTGACACAGCCCTAAAGCTGAAGCCTTTCTGTGTTCATGGACACTCCGTGCAGATCCATGGAAATGCGAGGAGCAGCTCTCCAGCCAGATCATCCTCAGCTGTCCCTACAGCTGGACCAGCACCCAGAACCTCCAAAAATCCCGTTTCAGGTACAACAGAGGGGACTAACAAAGAACTTCGGGCACTTGGTGCTGAGACCCCACAAGCTCTGATTTCCTGATGGGTTTCAGCCTCGTGCAGTGCTCAGGCAGACACTTCCCCCATCTTTCCATGCCAATCTCACCCCAAATGCCACTTTGGGAAGGGGATTTGCTCCTTGTCCCAGCCACACTCAATGAGTGTCACCACCCACCTCCCAAGCAGCGCTGCCCCGGGGCTTCCCTGCAGCTGTTGGCACTCCCTGACCTCTCCACTCCGACACTTTTCCAGGGAATAAACACGGTGTTCTCACCTTGAACACATTCACTTGTGTCCAGGAGAATTTAATAACTGCACAGCACTGAAACCCAAAGCTCTGCTAAGTCAGACACCAGCAAGGAGCCGGAGCAAAGCAGCCACAGTAGCAACCAAACTCTGCTGATAACAGAGTCAAGGGAATGTTATCATCCCAAAAAACCCCATATAAACCCCCCCGGCGCTACAGGGAACATGTTCCCAACTGAAATAATAATAATAAGGAGGCTTTTCCTCTAGCTTTAATTGGTCATTTAATGAAAAAGGACTGGGGATTAGCGTGGTGTTTTATGGAATCTTGGGGCTGGCATGGGCGCAGGAGGAGGTCAGGACGAGATGCACATGTGGGAACAGCTGGAAACTTGGCACGGGAGCCCGGGGTTATTATTTCACGTGGTTGGGAGCCCTGAGCGGTTTCACATCGGAGCCAGTGGCTGCCAGAGGGGCAGGGCAGGTTCCATTTCCCGTGTTATGGTGTGAGGGGTGTTTTTCGTGTCACAGCCGACCCACCGTGGATGTAACACGGGAATTCCACCATGGAATTCCACCAGCCTGGGCATTCTCACCCCATATCCACAGTGCTGCTTGCACGGCTGTAGTTAAGCGCCTTCAACTGCTGCTGTTCAGGGAACTTGAGCTGTCAGGAGAAATGATCCCTGTCCCACAGACAGGAGGCCACAGTTAATGCCACCCTTTGTTGTTTTACGTAATTCCAGCTCACCATCCCTTGTTACCATCCTGCTGTCCAAGCAGAAGGTCCATTCTCATTATCTCCAATAACCACACGGAATCCTGGAATGGTTTGGGTTGGAAGGGACCTTAAAGCTCATCCAGTTCCATGGGCAGGGACACCTTCCACTATCCCAGGTTGCTCCAAGCCCCGTCCAGCCTGGTCTTGGGCACTTCCAGGGATCCAGGGGCAGCTGCAGCTGCTCTGGGCATTTGTGCCAGGGCTTCCTCACCTTCACAGGGAGGAATTTCTTCCTAATTTCATCCCCTTTTTCTATTACTTTCCCAAAAAAACGTGTCTCCAGCCCAAAATGCAGTTACTCACTGAAAGCCACCCCTCAGTCCATCCCATTAGAAAATCCTTGGGAAAGCAGCTGCTCCCTGAAAGAGGCAGGAATAAAAGGCTGCACGGGAGAGCAGAGCAAAACTTTGGGAGCCAGCTCCTGGATCCCACCTATCCAGGGAAAGGGCGCACCTGGCACAGCTCCCGTATCACCCCTGGCTGGGGGAAGAAAAGTCCCTTTGTTCCAGAGCTGGGTCTGGGCAGGGACACACAGTGGCCACTGTGGACAGGAATCACTCCTTGCACGGACAAGGTCCCACTCTGTATTTATCCAGCCCGTGGCACGATAGGATATCGGGCTGGTTTGGGATGCTGGGCACTTCCCTGGCACCGTTCCTGCTGGAGGTGAGGCCGCCTGGGAGCCAGCCCGCGGAATTCTTCACGGTCACAGGGAGACAATAATCCCGGTGAAAAGGAGAACAGCAAACCCTTCCCTGCTGCACACGGACCAGAGTGCTGCAATGGAAAATGGCAGTGAGCTGAGGCCGGTGTTTGGAGAAGGGGGAAGAAAGGAAATGGAAAAGGCTGAGCTGGGTACAGGGAGCACGAGGCTGAGGTTTGATTACGACACTCACACCTCCTCCTCTGGGCAGCTTTTCCCTCTAAGCACCTTCTGGCTGCGAGGCTGAGATAACAGGAGGCTTGAATCAAGAATTTTACAACAATATGAACCTGCCTTCTCCATAAACGGGGTTACTTTTCCTCAGCTCCTCCAGTTCATGCACAGCCTGAAGTTTCCATCACTCTCTGTTACCACCCAGGGCAGAACCTCAGAGCACCAACCCTGCTGCTGGAGGCTCTCTCTGCTCTTAGGAAAGCAGCTGAAGGTTATTTATTAACAACCTCATCTCTGGAAAACACACACTGCGTCTCAGAGCAGCCCAAACGCTGCTCCACGGTGCTTTTACATCCAGAGACTTTTGGAGCAGCTTCAAGCAACAATCCAACAAACACTGGGCTTTAAAACCAATCTGAGTGCAGCAATATTTTGTTATTTTGGAGCAGTTATTATTTGATAAGCACCAAGAGGGTGCCTTTGTGCTTCCATGCAGTCCCCAAACAGAATAAATACCCTTCATGCCACAATGAGGAAGGGAAAAGCCTTTCCCTTTGATTTTTCCTTTTCCACTGGTGGACGGCAAACCTTTGGGGCAGTAAACATCCAACTTTTGCAGAATCCAAGACATCCCAGCACCAGCAGACCCGACCAACTCGAAGCCCCAGAAGTATGAGCAGTATTTTGTTTTCTGGCTGTTGTTGATCAGCGCTGCTGAATGCAGAAATTGTAATGGTTTTTGTGCCAGCCCAGCTCAGTGTTGGGCTGTTCCTGAAATTCCACCATAAACCAGATGTCAAATAATTACAGGAGGGTTGGCATCAGTAGCTGGAGCACAGATAAACCTTTAACAATTTGCCACCAGCTCCTGTAAAACCGGGATGTTTCTGCACTAACACATGGAAGTGTTGGAGGGGAAAAGTTATTCCTAATGCTTAACCTCACTTTTGTGGGATTAAATCATATTCTGCCTTTTCAGCCATTATTTCCTCCCTTCTCTGAGGGTGGGGAGGCCCTGGCACAGGGTGCCCAGAGACGCTGTGGCTGCCCTGGATCCCTGGAAGTGCCCAATGCCAGGTTGGAGGCACCTTCCCAGTGAATCCCGCAGCCAATCCAAGGGGGAAAGTTCCGCGGGGATCCTGGAGCGCAGGAAGGTGTCGTTTGTCAAGTGCTGATGAGGTGCAAAGAGGAGCCTGTCAGGAGCAGCACGAAGGGATGGGAAATATCCTTCCCACAAGTCCGGGGCTTTTCCACAGCCTGTCAGAGCTGGGAATGTCAGCTCCGTACCTGGCCACTGCCAGGGAAGTGCAAACCCAGCCCTGGGAGAGCGGCGCCGGAGAAACAACCCAGAACTTCTGAAAGCAACTTAAATCTAATCCAGAGGCTGAACTCACTCGGTTTTATGGACTCTGCACACTCCCACACGGGTTTTGCACAACTCCTCTGGCTTCACAAGCTCCTCCTGGGCTTTCAGCTCCTGCTTCTCATCCTTTCTGCAGCTCTGGGGGACTCAAAGTCTTAACAACACCCAGGGACTTCTCTGGCTGTGCAGGAGCAGCAGCCCAGGGAGGGCAGCTGGCAGCAGACCTGCAGCTCTCAGTGCTCCAGCCGACCAGGGGCCATTCCAAACGGGATTTACTACCACGCTTAAGCAGGTATTTACACGCCTGAGCATCCAGGGCTCACTGCCGTGCCCAGGCACCTCACCCTGCCACTGTTTTCCACAAGTCATCCCCGCTTCCCACTTCCCAGAGGGGTTTTTTTTCCCTCCTTTTGTTAACAGCTCTTCTAAGCAAGATCTGAAATTGCTCCACGGAGATTTCTGCATGTGCTGGGGGGCCATGGAAGGTCCCAGTGGCCAGAGGGACGTGGGAATGCTGCAGTGGGATGGCCGGGAAGGAGCCCCACACCCATTCCAGAGGGTGCTGCTGTAGTGGGAGGTGACAGACAGGATCCAGGGTGACAGATCCACCCCGTGGGAGGGATGCACCCCCTCCTGCCTGTGCAAAGAGACCCTCAACACTAATTACTGCTAATTAGCTGCTGTGGACACACCTCAAGAGACCAACACTCCAACAGGTGAACAGGAACACTTGGGGGAAGCTTCCAGTGAATTAAACACTACAAATAATGAATTAAACACCACAAATAATGAATTAAACACCAATAATAATGAATTAAACACCAATAATAATGAGTTTAACAATAAAGATGCAAAGAGGCTGAGTTATTTCCTCTTCCTCCTCCCAGGTACACCAGCACTCGGCTCCAGCATCCCTCGGCACGGCCCACACTCTGCTCTGCACAGCAGGACCTGTGTCCCACCCTCTTCAGCTTTACACCTCAGATCCCTTTTATTTTAAACCTTCAGGACATTTCTGCCCTGAGCAGAGCCTTTTTCTCATCTCAGAAACAACCTCTGCCTGGGGGAGCTGATTTCTCCCCACTCAGAGCCCTCCCAAAACACAGCCTGACTTCAACCACCAGCTCTACCCACCCCCTGCCCCTTCCCCTAATTCCAGGCACTGCTCCTGGCTGGAGTTTGGACCTTGGCTGTGGTTTTCCAGAGGGATAAGCAGACCTAATGCAGATTAAATGAAATTCCAGCACACACAAACTAGCGGGGTAAATATCCAACCACGGCCTGATGTCATGGCCCAGGAATCCCAAAGGCACCGAGATGAAAATACCACAGGGAAAGCAAACACGGGAGTTCGGGGCGGAGGGAAGAAGATACTCCAGGGGAGGATGCAGGGACAAAGAGAAAAGCCTGGGATACTCTGAGACGGGTTTGCCTCACGCCACTGCTGTCAGTCAGTTTCGTAAAACCCAGCCCATGTCATGTGGGTAAGATTTGCAAAATAAGCTAAACAAGAATGAACATTTCAAGTTCCCCCCCTTTTTTAATTTCTGGCTGTCACCTGTTTGCCTGTACCACGTGGGGAATATATTCGGAGGGACCAATGTCCACGTGTGGGCAGGTGGGGAACGGGAGCTGCTGTCCCCAGGGGTGTATTGCTAAGAAACCCTTAAAAAACCTCACATAAAATTGCCAAGAGTTTCATTACAGCAGCACAATCCTTTAGGAACACAACCTTTGTCCTTGCTTTTTTTGAAACATAATTAACTTAGCCACGGCTTCCAACATTCCCCCGTGATCCCAACACGTAGTAAATCCATATAATTTGTTTTTCCTGGTCAAGGAAGGCCCAAGCTTTCAAAGGCACCTACCTGGAAGGCAGCAAACCACATGAGCCAGTCGAGGCGATAGTGGTAGGGGGAGATGAGGCACGGCCTCCTCCGCAAGTCCCCGGGCTTGCACTTGAACTCGAACTCCTCCCAGACTGCAGCGGGATCATTGGGATCCAGGCTGGACGTTCCCTGAAGGATGACTTCTGTCCTCTCCTTGGTGATGCTGTGGGATACAACAGGATGGTGTTATTTGCCTCAAATCATGGAAAATCATAAAATCAGAATGGTTTGGGTGGGAAGGGACCTTAAAGCTCATCCAGTTCCATGGGCAGGGACACCTTCCACTACCCCAGGGTGCTCCAAGCCCCGTCCAGCCTGGCCTTGGACACTGCCAGGGATCCAGGGGCAGCCACAGCTTCTCTGGGCATCCTGTGCCAGGGCCTCCCCACCCTCCCAGGGAAGGATTTCTCCCCACTATCTCAACTAAAAGCTCTGGTTCATGAGAGCCCACGTGGAACACGACTCACTGGCCCCGTACTGGAGGTACAGTTGGATCCTGAGATCCAGGGAACCTCTGGATCACGAGACTTTCCTCTCTCCAGCAGCACAGTCAAATTCCATGCCCTTCCTTTTATCACCTGCAGCTGTTCGAGCCCGAGGGAGGGCTCTGATCCATAAGGATGATTCCTACAGAACAGGTGGGTCTGTGGTTCTGGATCAGGGGCAGGTCATGAGCATTCCCACGCGGCTCAGCTGCACTCCCAGCACGGAGCAGTGGGAATGGCAAACTCCAGGCCATGGAAACACCATCCTGGAGTCCTGGGTGACCTGCCAGAGACACCCACCTGCCCCAAGGAGCTGCTTTCCATAAGGAACACAGAGCTACGGAAACCTGCCTGGCAAAGTTCTCCAGCTCCCAACACCCTTCGGAATTTTTTTCTACTTTGATTTTGCCTCCTCTAACCCAAAAACCTGAAAGTTTGGGAACACACAACCTCCACCTCCTGCCTCGATGGCTTCCAGGGAGAGATGCTCCCAACCCAAGGAATGCTGAGCATCTCCTCTTGTAATTGTTCCCTCCATTTAGGAGATCTGTGGGTTCTCCAGCCAAGTTCCATATTATCCCCTGGGCTGAGTTATGAGCCGTGGCCGGCTGCCCAAGGCTTAGGAACACTCTGTAAATCAGGGACACCAAATTACCAATAAAAGCATGGTCCTACTGTGTGATTCAAAACCTGTCAGGTTTCACATCATCGGAGATTCATTATAAGCTGCAATCCTCTTTTTATTGGTTTACATAGGCTGGAATTGCAAACATATTACAGCAGCATTTCAGCACATGCTCTGTAGGGTCTGGTAACTGTTGAAAGAGAAACCAAAGACTGAAGAAGAAAAAGAACAACAACCCAAAGAAAACAATCTCCTGGAGCTTCACCACTGCAGCCTTCAAAGAGCTTCTGGGGTTATTTCTCTCTCTCTCAAAAAAAGAGGAAATTTTGGCATTTTTCACAAGTAGTGTTGATGGTTTTAATAATTTTTTTCTCTCTCTTTTTTTTCTGTCCACAGAAATCTTCGTGATTTGAAAAACTGAGGAGAAGATTATATTCATTTGATGTGCCCTCAGCATCTCCAGTGCTTGTGGTGGGACTCGTTCCTCCCCTTCACCACCCGCCCCGCCAGACCTTTAACAGCCAAACTGCTTCACCTACTGCAAAATGTATTTATTTACTGCTGGCTTCTCCTCTGGGGCCTTGTCCAGAGCCCATCCCAGAGCTCTGGAGAACATCCCGTGGTCACCACGAGCAGGTGGTGGCAAAGCCTGCAGAGAAGCCCAACCTTCTTGTTGTCCCTGGAACAACCTGATGATGCAGCCCTGCTTTTCATCATTTTCCTAGCTGGAAGAGGCTGGGACGGACAGCACAGGAAAGGAGTTATGCTGAGTCCAGCCACGGCTCACCTAAGCCCCAAAAAACCAGATTTGGATCCTTAAAACCCAGCCCAAACCAGTGTGGTTCCAAACACAGCTGGAGATGCTTCCCTTGTCCATCCCACCTTGCAGCCCTGAGCGGGATTTCCTGAGCTGCTGATGGCCCTGTCCTCTCAAATCTTCTTTTTTGAGGCCATTTCTGCTTTGGCCTCCACCATTTCCTGGAGCAATGAATTCCCCAAGCCACTCGATGGAAAAAGCACTTCCTTTTGTTGGCCTAAAACCTGCCACCAAGAGCTGCTGTGGATGGTTCCAGGAGGGAGAGCAAAGGAGTGCAGGGGAAGAGAAGCTCACCAGAAGTAAAGAGGGCTGGGGAGGGTGAAGTCTATCCATTGGATGAACTCTCCTATGGATATTTTCATCCTGCTTCCATGGATATTTTCATCCTGCTCTTACATTTGCTATGCTGATGGAATGAGCTGACTCATAAACAGCTCAGAGAAAATAAATTCAGTGGGAAAGAAACCTGCTCCTTGTCTCCTTCTGCCTCATAAACAGATATTCCATAAACTGTATTTCAGTGAGAAAGAAACCTGCTCCTTTTCTCCATCTCTTTCATATTCCAGGTCTGGGATTTCTGTTTAGGTTTGAGGCACACAGAATGTGTGGCTCTGGAATACCCTGGGGAGAGGAGCAGAGCTCTGGGATGTGCCATTAAAGCCCCTGTACCTCCCAAAGGCTCCGTAGGTGTTGACGATTCTGAGGGGGTTGAACGAGGTGTTCATGACCTGTCTGGAGTTGAGCAGGTTCAGCACCACCGGGATGCTGAGGTAGATGATCAGGAGGCCAAAGGAGATGTTCAGCACTCTGCGGACACAGGAGCCTGTGGGGGACACAAAACCAGACCAGAGGGAGGTGATTTCACTGCTCTGCTCCCATTCCCATTCCCGTTCCCATTCCCATTCCCATTCCCGTTCCATTCCCATTCCCATTCCCATGCCCGTTCCCATCCCCATGCCCATTCCCGTTCTCGTTCCCATTCCCGTTCCCATTCCCATTCCCGTTCCCATTCCCATTCCCATTCCCATTCCCATTCCCCCCCCCCGGGCCAGCCCCGCCGCTGACAAAACCCCCCTGTAATCACCCCGACCTTGCCGCGGGCTGCTATCGCTGCCAGGATCTGCCTTTCTCTAAATAGTCTGAGCAAGGGCTAAATAGAAAAATGTCTAAAATGCGACATTAATCATGGCTTTAATACAGGGGAAAAACCACAGCTGGCACTTGCACCTTGCTCAGGATCAGCCCCCTGCTCTGGGAGCCGGGCGTGGAGTCCTGGGGCCGCTCCTGCCTCCTCCTGCTGCCCCAGGCTCTCCCCATCCTGAGGGCTTTTCCTTCCGCAAAATCCCTGTTCCTCACCATTCCTGGAGGAGATGTGTGTTGCTCTGCCAGCGCTCTGGAATGGAGTTTGCAGGAGCAGCACGGGCCTGGGCTGGATCCCAGGCCGGGCAGACACCGCCACGAGCAGACAAATAAGCAGAGGTGACCCCCGAGAGGCTCCTTCCCTCATGGCCCTTTTCAATTTACTTAACATTAACAGCCAAAGGATCGGATTCAAAGCAATTGCGTGGAGCTTTCCCCTTATCTCTGCAGGAGAGGGATGTTTATTTGAACCTCCCTCAGAAGCTATTAATAATTGTTTAGTCTGAGAACATTTCTGGAGAATCATTTGAATCGGGCCTTCCCTCACCCCCTGTGCTGCAGTGTACGAGGCTTTGGGGGATTTTTTTGGGTTTTTTTAGATGGGCTGAACTTCTTCCCTTTAATTAAAGAGCAGGTACAGGCACAGAGCCCCCACTTGGCTTCTCAGCAGTCCATGGCCATGGACTGCTCATCCTTCAGCAGGGGTGATTCTCCTCGTGTCTCCAGGCCCTTGGGGTCGCAGCCACTCAATCCGAGAGAAAAAGGGGTTAATTCAGGGAAAAAAAAAACCTAGATGGCAAAGATGGAGCAAAACTTGGGGACAGGAGCCAGTGGGATCTGGACGGGAAGTGGAGGCCTCAGTAGGAATCGAACACACACTTCAAGGACGTGGCCTCACAAAATCAGGTCATGAGCAGGACATGGCTGGGGGCCCTCCTGTCTTCTGCTCTGGTGGCCCAGGGCTGAGGGCTCCTCTGAGCCTCCTGGCACCCATCAGCACCAGCTCAACAGCCCCTGCTTCCTTAGCAGAGAAAATACACAGGAATTCAAATTCCCGAGATATTGCAGAGACCCCACCCCCTCTGAGGGTGGGACTCAGCTACACCCAGAGTGGGATGGATGGATGGATGGATATTGTCCTTGCCCGGACACCCAGGCTCAGTCAGATTTTCTGGAGAACATCACAGAAAAGGTGCAAGTTCCTCAAAACAGGATCTGCCTCCCCCTCACGGTGACTCCCTTTGGCCTCTCCTCCCAAAAAGAAGGTGCAGCCTCGGTGTTGTTTGGGATTGGAGACATAAATGGAGTTGGTAGAAAAGTTTGAGACTTTCACAGCCTCTAAAGCAAAGCTCCAGGAGGGGAAAAGCTGATAAAGATTTATTCCAGCAGAATATGTGATATAAAAGACACAAAACTTAACGAAGCTGCATGGCTGGAACTCTCATTTTTGGTTAACAAGCTGCTTCTTGGTAGAAAAGACTGGAGACAGATGCTGCCTCTTGTTGACATTTTTCCTTCCTCTGACAGATGTTTGGGATATTTAACCCCAGCAGCTGTGATTGTTGTTGATATTACAGGCAATTTGTTGCTTATATGCGGTTTATAAAAATGCTGCAAACACCACTCTCCATCTGTTACGCAGCCTCATGAGAAACATCCCAGTGCTGCTTCTTCTGGATCAGGGCTGCTTGGAAGCCGCCTCTGGAAGGGGAAATCAGCCACCTCGAGCCCTTTTTTTCCAGTTTCAATCCCCCTTGTATTTGCTTTTTCATATTCATGGTATGAACAGGAGTTCTCCTCCCTGTTTTGGGGAATTCTCTCCCCACCACGATGGTGGCCACGCCACCAGTGGTGGCCACCAGCATCTGCTCCTTCCACTATCCCAGGGTGCTCCAAGCCCCGTCCAGCCTGGCCTTGGACACTCCCAGGGATGGGGCAGCCACAGCTTCTCTGGGCACCCGGTGCCAGGGCCTGCCCACCCTCACAGGGAGGAATTGCTTCCCAATATCTCATCTATCCTTGATCTCTGTTAGCGTGAAGCCATTCTCTGTGTCCTCTCCCTCCATCCCTTGTCCAAAGTCCCTCTCCAGCTCTCCTGGTGCCCCTTTAGGAACTGGAAGGGGCTCTGAGGTCTCCCTGGTGCCTTCTCTTCATCATGCCATGGAGGAGAGCAAATGTGGGAACCCAACTTCTAACCCCACCTCAAGTCACACTGGGTGTTTCATCCTGGTCTTTAAACAGCCAAAATTAACAAACAATTTAAAAACAAAACCCTAAGACAACCTGTCCAACTTCATGTTCTTGTTTTGAGTTCGAGTCACCGGGGGCAGAGCGAGCACTGACGTTCAAGAGCTGCAGCTGCCTGGATTTGCTGTGACACTGGTCCTTCAGAGGACATGTCCCAGAAGCAATGTCCCCACGGCAATGTCCCCCCTCCAGCAATGTCCCCACAGACCCTCATGAACCAACCACCAGCTTCACATCGCGAGGTCCAGGCACCCTCCACCCACAGAGGAGCAGAGCTTTGTTTTGAAGACGAAAGCTTTGGAGCCAAGCACACCAAAATCCCAACTTTTCCCTCTCTGGGAATAACTCACCCAGGGAAAGCCTCTCTCCCTCCGCCGCTGGGAGCTGCATCCGTGCCGCCCGTTCCCTCAGCCGGGAGCCGAAGAGCAGCCCCAGGCTGGCATCGTCAAAGCAGGCGATGCTGGGCACCATGGTCAGCCAGTTCAGGAAGCTCAGGTTCCCACTTATGATCAGGAGCACCTAAACGGGAAACAAGAGAATGTTGGATCTCCCTAAATGCTAACAAAAACGCGCGGTGATGGATTTTAGCATCCCAACGCAGTCCTCGCTGATTTTCCGGGATGGCAAAGCCTTCCTGGAGCCCAGGCTCCAGCCCAAGTGTGTCCCCCTGGTTCACAACATGAGCTCTGCCCATGAGGGATCAGCCAGGGGATAGAGCGACTTGATTTCCACAGTGACTCGATTTCCACAGTGACTCGATTTCCACAGCGCTCCTGCGGGAATCACCCGCTTCCTGCTTATTCTGAGGGATCCGTGACAGCAACACTCCTGAAACCCTTCAGGAGGAAATCTTGGAACTTCTAATTAAAGAGCAGCATTAAATATAGAAGTGTGCGTTTTAAGAGGCGTTATTTTGGTTCAATTTTAGCCTTTATTGGCCGTTTAGGAGAGTATCTTGCATTTGGTCTCCCAAAATACCGCTCCACGTCATGAACACCAAGAACACAGGGACAATTCCAGTCTGAGGACTTCCAGCCAGTGTTCTGGTAAAAAAGTCCATGTTTTCTCATTAAAAATGACAACAAATAAATGTTAAGAACGTGTGATTTCATATTTTATATGACTGGCACCATGGTTTTTGACATGGTGATTTGCAAGTTACAAGTTTTAAAACCCCAGCAGGACTCTCCAGAAAGTCACAGATCGTTAAAAAAAAGGAGAGCTCTGACCAATCACAGAAAGGAACAAAAATCCTAACTATTATTTAGTTAAAAAAATAATAATTTATGCTGAGTTGGATAATTATGAGGGGGGGAAAAAAAGCTATTTCTATCTGAATTCCAGACACATGTTGGGTCCTGGAAGGGAACATGTTACACTCGAGGTTTGGGGCTCACCCTTTGACCTGAATGTGATTTAGCTCGATGCATATTAATCAGCCTGGATTCATTATCACACCTCTCACTTGGGGAACTCTGCTCCTGTTCTGAGGTGATTTTGCCTCGTGCAGTTGCAGTTGTGTTAAGAAAATCCTTCTGCTCTTTGCCACTTCTGGTTCCCAGCTCTGCAGGAGCCCCTGGGTGGTCCACGGGAGGGTTTTTTCAGGAGTGATTCACCTCTCTTTATTGCTTGGAAGTCAGGAGCAGGAGATCTTATTTCCAGCAGCCCTGAAAAATCAGGGGATTCAAAAATAACACGAGTTTGGCGTTTTCTGGGCTATGGAGGAATCACGGAGCCGACACATTTTTAATTTCAGCGCTTCTGGCTGAGGCTCAGAGCTCGTGCCAGTTCCTGCTCACAGGGGGTTGATGAGACCATGGACCCCTCGGATCTGCAAAGACAAACCTCAAAGGAATTCCTGCTTCAAAGCCAAAAAATGGGATTTTTCAGACATGCTGAGGGGTGGTGTCCCAGCAAGCGGCTTTTAGAGTGAGTTTCATGTTATTTCATCATCATCCTCATGGAATGGTTTGGGTGGGAAGGGACCTTAAACTCATCCAGTTCCAACCCCAACACCTTCCACTATCCCAGGGTGCTCCAAACCCCGTCCAGCCTGGCCTTGGACACTTCCAGGGATCCAGAGGCAGCCACAGCTTCTCTGGGCACCCTGTGCCAGGGCCTCACCCTCCTCACAGGGAACAATTCCTCCCCAGTATCCCACTAACCTTTATCTCTGTTAATGGGAAGCCATTCCCTCTGTCCTGTCCCTCCATCCTTTGTCCCTCTCCAGATCTCCTGGAGCCCCTTTAGGCCCTGCAAGGGGCTCTGAGCTCTCCCTGGAGCCTTCTCTTCTCCAGGTGAGCACCCCCAGCTCTCCCAGCCTGGCTCCAGAGCAGAGGGGCTCCAGCTCTTGGAGCAGCTCCGTGGCTTCCTCTGGATTTGCTCCAGCAGCTCCACGTCCTCATGCTGGTGGCAGTGCTGCAGGTGAGAGTCACCAGAGCAGAGCAGAGAGACTGACATGTCCACGGCACCCAGAGCGAAGCTGAACCCCGGTGTCTCCCACAGCGCTGATCCCACAGGAGCAGCCTCTCCCAGGATTTAGGGATCCACTGCCATCCAAACCTCGGCAGGCAGCACGTATTTCCCCAAAACCTGCCTTTCTCGTGTGAAACCTCTGGAGCTGCCACGTGCTGCTCCTCCTGGCATGGTGGAGCCGTGCTAGTTCCAGGTGGGATGTTCAATTTAGGACGGATTTCCCAGGGCAGATCCCTGTTAGCAGAGCACGGGGAGCTTCCCTGCTCCCTTCCATCGGCTGCACGAGGAAGGAGAATTCACCCACACTTCCCACAGCAATTCCAGCTTTTGGCCCACGGCACCTCAGCTCTTCCATGCTCCAACCACCACCAAAACCCAGCTGGATCTCCAGACCTCCATCCTCATCCATCCTCTGCTGCTCCCATCCTCAGCCTTGATTTGTGTTCCCGGAGTGTCCCTCTCCTGCTGGACAATATTGAAACTCCCAATTACACCAACCAGATGGGATCAACCCCTGTGGTGATGGGGAGAAATTTTTTATTAAAGCCCAGTATTAATCATGGTAATTGGGGAGGAACTTCGAGGTTATAAAACTACAGCATGTCTAATGAGCGAGCTCCTTCTAGGAGGAACTGAGAGTTTTAATCTAATAATGTCACTTTTATGGATTATGACTGGAGTTTTATGAAGTGTGATATGAAATACAGTGGATTCATGGCTCTCGCTGGATTAATTTGGAAAACTAGTTTTCCTGGTTCTAGGCCCAAAACCAATTATTCCTCACATTTCTGTCCCCTGCCCCGCTACTAAACCCCTCTGTCAGAAAACGGGCACCTCCAGCCGTAACTTTTTTACAGGTTGGGCTTCTTTATTTGGCTGGGGTTTGGTTTTTTACGAAATCCCAGATTGTTACAAACATCCAGTAGGCAGAGGAAGCTGATATTCCACGGCACAGGCTGGATATTTGTCCAGGAGGGACAAAAACAAGCTGGAAACTCTTAAGCACAGGCGAGGGCTACCTGGAGCTTGTCCTTAGCACGGGGACAGGATCACCTTGCTGGGGCTTCCTGACACCGAGCCATCGGCACAGAAGAGCCAGAATTGGGATGTCTGGAAGGACTATAAATCATTTAAAGGGAAAAAGGAGACCTCAAGAACCATCCAGTCCTTCCTGCTGCCCCAAAGTAGAGTCTAAAAGTCAAAGTAGAGTCTCTACCTGCACTGGAGTGTATCTGTTAAGCTATTCCTAGAAAAACACTCATATGTGTAGTTCTCCCCAAAAGTTTATCATAGGCAGAGATAAAAGAATTCCCATTAAACAGCAGCAACAAGAATATTTAATTTTCCCCCATTATGAGTTTAATTTCTTGTTAACTCCTTAACTGGATACTTGCATGAGGATTTAATCTCTGCTGTTTAGTGCAGAGAAATACACAGGAAAATAATCACCTCTGTCCACTTGCTCTGATTTAAGAGATGGTTTTGTGAATCCCAGAGAAATTCAGAGAGCTATTGGAAGCACCAGGAGAAAAGGGAGCAGGTCAGTTCCTGCTGAGGGATAAACCAGTGTGGACACAGAAATGCACAATCTTCACTAAAACCTGTCCTTAGTCTGGGTCAGGCTTTGACACATCACAAATTGCACTGTCAGGTTTTTGCAATTCCAGGCCTAAATCCCAGGTCTAAAAGCAAGAGGGACCCAAATCCTTTCCATTGCTGTCCCACGCCCCACATTTGGGGTTGATCTGAACGTGTCTCCCTCCCAGCTGGTTTTTAATTTGTCGCTGTATGAGCCACCTACTGGAGTTCCCACAGATTATGGGATTTGACTGCAGAGCATTTCTAGGGGTAAGCACCACTTCCAGATTTTCAATGGAAAAAATGTTAAAGTGAAGCAACAGAGTGAAAGTGGAGTGATTATGGTTTCATATACGTATGTATGTATTTATACACATATATAGCCCCAAACCTCACACTTCAGCACTCCCGCTGCCCTCCAGGTCAGGACCTCCTGCCCTCCTCCTTTCTTCTCAGGGAGAATTCCTTCATGGAAAGGGCTGTCAGGCATTTGAAATGCTCAGGGAGGTGGTGGAATCCCATCCCTGGAGGTGTCCAAGGAACACCTGGACGTGGCGCTCAGTGCTCTGGGCTGGGGACAAGGTGGGGATTGGGCACAGCTTGGACTCGATGATCCTGGAGGGCTCTTCCAACCTCAGTGATTGTCTGATTCCAAGGACAAGAATTGATTTGAATCCTCTCATTCAGGAGAAGAATGGACAGACAGGCTCAGTGCACACTCCCCTTCTAAAACCCCCAGGACTGCGGTTGGGACACTGGGATGAGAGACAAATCCAGGACCAGAGGAGTTAAACTTATTTCATCATTGAGCCCAAGACTTTGCAGCAAATATTCCTGTTCTGGGAAATTTTATCCCGTTAAGTCGATTACCCAGGTCTTGTGTGTGAATTGAGGATCAGTTGCTCGCTTTGGGTCTGAAACACAACCAGGCTCCTCCTGCCCTGCTCCTGCTGAGCCCAGATGTGGCTCGGAATTCCTGACTTTGACACTTTTATCCTGCGCCGCAGCTTCGTTATGGAAAATCCCTCTCGGTGTTGGTTGATCCGTTCGTTCCTTGCTGGAGGCAACAATTCCACATTAACACAGGACAGGCTAAGAACTGCCCCAGGACTGCTTATGGAAGTGTTGGACCACTCGGAAATGAAAGAATCATTTTGCAGGGGGCAAGAATTCCCCGCTAGTCTGCTCTGAATTATCAACATCTTTCCAACCCTTCCTTCCTAAAGGGGGAAGTTGCAATCCATGCAAAATCCATGGCAAAAATCTTCCAGCATCTTATGGATTTTTTACTGAAGGCCAGAAAGCATTTCCACAGAGCAGCGAATCCCAACGAGCTTTTCAGCAGATCCTACATCAGAGGAGCAATTTCAGATCATTTCTTCCTGATTTTACTCCAATTTCCTCCAAGAAGTTCAGTGGCAGGCCTCTTAGCTGGTTTAGATTGGATATTAGGGAAGAATTCCTTTCTGGAAAGGGCTGTCCAGCCCTGGCACAGCTGCCCAGGGCAGGAGTGGAGTCCCAGTCCTGGAGGGATTTAAAGGCGGTGTGGATGTGGCACCTGGGGACATGGGTCAGTGGTGGCCTTGGCTGTGCTGGGAATGGTTCGAACTGATGGTCTGAGAGGCCTTTCCCAACCTAAACAATTCCATGAGGATACTGACAAAGGGCAGGAAGGCAAGCCTGAGAGTCCTCCAAGTTTTGGATAGTACCTCCATGGAGAACACGTCACCACACGGAAAGAAGGTGACAAATGAGACCGGGAGACCCTCCCCACAGACCCTCAGCTTCTGAGCTCGTGAAGGGATAACCCAGGATGAATTCCAGCTGCAAACCCAGCCCAGCCCTGCACGCAGGTCCCACCCACAAGGTGCCAACCCAAACCCTGACCTTTGGAAGAAGTCTTGGCAGGTCACCACCACATCTTTCACGGCCACCAGGAGGAGGGGGAGCAGGAAGAGGCAAACCTGATACAAGGGAGCATGGAATTTTGTACAAACACGGGGAAAGCAGGATGGAGAGGACCTCAACTCAAAATTACAGATTCATGGAATGGTTTGGCTCAGAGGGACCTTAAAGCTCATCCAGTTTCACACCTCTGCCAGGGACACCTTCCACTATCCCAGGCTGCTCCAAGCCCCGTCCAATCTGGCCCTGGACACTTCCAGGGATCCAGGGGCAGCCACAGCTGCTCTGGGCAACCTGTGCCAGGGCCTCCCCATCAGCACAGGGAGGAATTTTTTCCAAATCCAAGCCAGGTTGTTACAACCAGGGCACCGCAGCCCTTCCCGGCATCCCAGCAGGACCCTGCTCCCTCTGGCACACAGCAAGGAATGCTGACGTCCCATGACCAGCACAGAGCTCCACCGGAGCTGCTGGAAAAACACCTCAGGATCCATCCCCAGGACGGGAGCGCTGGAAAAGCCGTGTGTTGTTCCCTCGGAGCAGGCCTGGGTTCCTTCAGTCGGCGCGAGGGCAGCGCTCGTTCCGATGAGCTCATTCCAGCTGTAAAGTCCAACAGCTCCTTAAAAGGTCCCTGCATCCATTAATGCTCCAAGTGTTCCACTAACCAGCTCCATCCTGCTCGTTAAAAGCACTTTTATGGCACGTGCAGAGCTGAAGTCCAGCAGAAGGGCTCGGCTCCGGTGGTGTCTCCACACGGGGATGTTGGAAAGAGCCCCATGAGCTCCAGAGGTACCTCACGCTCTGCCCTCCATCTGCCTCCTCCACGGGGAGAGCAGCTTGGGAAGGGTTTCTTCCAATCAGAAGTTGTGGGTTCACCAAAATATAAAATGGGCCAGGCTCAGCTCTGAGCACTTTGCCCAGGATGCCTGGAGACCATTCTGCTTCATGGGACACCTTCCATTAGACCAGGTTGCTCCAAGCTCCATCCAACACTTCCAGGGATAGGGCAGGATAGGGCAAATCAATGGCAAATAAACTGAAAGCATTGATCTGACTCTAAAAAGTGACTGAATTATGTTTTTGGTTTTTTTCTTTCAACACAACTTTAGGTCTTTCCAAAGTACAAAGTTTTGATTAATTTTTGCCTGTTTTGGTTAAAACCAGCAGATGGTTTGC
Organism: Rhagologus leucostigma; assembly: GCA_013397725.1. NCBI lineage: Eukaryota > Metazoa > Chordata > Aves > Passeriformes > Rhagologus > Rhagologus leucostigma. The sequence continues at coordinate 593,004 of VZTD01002300.1, read as the reverse complement.
GATATCAAAATCAACTTCCTTCTTGAAAAGTGAGGAATGTACCCGTGGACTTTTTTTTCACAGCTTCCTTTCAAACCAGTTTCAAACTGGAGCTGGACGCCCAGGAAACAGCTTTAAAAGAAAAATCTTAAATATTTTGGGTGGCACTGGCAGGACCGGGCAATTCCTGCCTATTCAAGTTGTTCTGGGAGCGTTTTGCTCCAGGTTTTTATTTTCCCCCTCTGCTGAGCTCTGCTCCGTGCTCGGATATTAAGACATCATAAGAAAAATTCCAGCACAGCAATGAATCATTAACTGTCACCGTTTTCCAGAAGGTGCAAATTTAAGGTTATAAAACTGTCAAAACCCCAAACAGTTACACGGGGGAGGCTGTGCCGTTGGCTGGATGTGCCTCTGGAAGGGGATGCAGACAAATCCCAGTGGAGCCGTGGGATGCAGCGCCTTGGGAACAGCCAGGGCACACCCACGGCAGAGACCATCCCAGTGGGAAACCACATGGCTGCCAAGAGGGGCTGGGGGCTTGTCCCTGTGCCCACCCTGGGGTGGGTGTTATTTGGGATCATGGAATTGTTTAGGTTGGGAAAGCCCTCTGAGATCGAGTCCAACCGTTCCCTCACCACAGCCAAGGCCACCACTAACCCATGTCCCCAAGCGCCACATCCACATGGCTTTGAAATCCCTCCAGGGATGGGGATTCCACCCTGGACAGCCCTTTCCATAAAGAAATTCCTCCCTAATTTCCAACCACGTGCAAACCAAAGCGAAAAACAGACGGTCACTTACTCGAGTGGCGAAACGAGGGCCCTTTAGTTCTACACTGTAGCCAGGATGAGGAATTCTACCCCAGGCATTCCCAGCACCTTGGTCCTTCCCAAAAGGTTCCAGGCATGCAGGTTTTGGAGGATGGAACCAGCTCTCAGCTCCATGGGGCCTTTCCCACCGGCTTCAGGAGGACCCAGACACCGCAAGGACCAGCTCTGGACTTGGTCAAACCACAAACACCATTTTCATTTGCCATTTGTGCTGCAGAGCCAGGATTATCCCCTAATACCAACACACAGGAAAAGAAGGATTCAGGGAAAGCATTTTCCAGCCCTGTAGAAATAATCCTGGTTTGAGGTTTGATTACAGCCTGGAATGGGCTGTCAGTAGGCACCAATCAATAACTCGATTACACAGAATTCCCCTGTAATTAACGCTGGATGATTATTGAGTGATCAGTAATAAAGTGGAACAGTATCAAGATTAGAAAGTGAAAGCCCTTTCTCCAGAATATCCTCCTCCCTACTAATTAGGACATTCTTCACCAGGAGACGTGTGGGTTCAAAATTCCCTCTGCGAGAAATGACGTGAATTAGACCGGGCTCTCAAATCCTGGATCAGCCCAACGTCACATGGAACTGTTTATATTCCTTGATTGAAGGAATGCTAAAACACTTCTGGCAAAAATGCTTCCATTCCCTCTCCCCATCCAGGCACTGCGGGCTCCTTTGAAAATCACTTTTTCTGCAATATTTAGATGTATTTAACAACTGCCAAAGTCAGAACAAACACAGTTTTTTTGGGAAGGAGAGAAGGAGAACACATCAGAAAAAAATCTATCCTGATAGCAAACATTTTCCCTAGTCCAGGTTTTGGTAAAATTTGGATGAAATTGGTATTAAAGAGAGAGTATGGGGAAAACAGTGTTCTTGGGAATAAATATCGATGGGAATGCTGAGTATGGCCAACCTCAGACAGCCCTGGCACAGGGAAACGGGATCTGTGTCACAATCCCCTTCCAAAACAATTCAGATCCAAGGTTTTGGTTTCACCAGTTGTGGAGACTTCAGCAAAGCTGCACTGGGACCCTGCTCCCCAGATTCAAGCCCAACACAGATTCAAACCCATCCCTGCCTTTTCAAGCTAAAAGGAAAGGACACGACCACATCCGCAGGCACAGGGCAGACGCAAGGAAAAAGTCAAGGATGTCACATCTGATCAGCCTGACACCAGGCTGGAAAACACTGGTGGCTTCCCCGATTTGGATCTTTCTGCAGCTCCTTTCCTTGCCTCGTTAAATCCATAATTTTGGGTAACTTTAAGCTCTCAGCAACATCTGCAGTGAAATATTTAACTTGGGTTGGCTACTCGGTGTCACTGGAAGCCAAGGCTGGGTGCATTTCCAACTCTGGGATGACCTGGATTTTTCCAGCAAACCAAGAGCACGTTCGTGGGGAACACAAGGAGCTGATCCCTGAGCCCTGAGCCCGTGGGCTCCCGAGAGCCCGGGAGAAATGGGAAACAGTTGTGGTGTGAAAACACATCAGGAAAACCCAGCCCGGTGCCGTGTTTGGGGCTGGGCAGCATTTGATCTTAATAAAGCCAGGCTGCAAAAGCCTGGAGGATAAAAAAAGTGAAGGACTGGGTGTAAAAATTTTATGGAAATGCTAAAAAAAGAGAGGAGAAATGTGAAGCAAGGGCAGAGCAGCCACTGTGCCTCGGCATCTCCATCAGTGAAGGGCCTTTGCAGCAAGGCACCGGCTCCGTCCCAAATCCTTCCCTCAACCCTGATGGAAAATGGCTTCAAACTGTGATAAATATGGCAGAGAATCATGGAATATCCTGAGTTGGGAGAGACCCACAAGGATCATTGAAGTCTTTGGTAACACCCTGGCAGAGATTCCCAGAGAAGCTGTGGTTGCCCCTGGATCCCTGGCAGTGTCCAAGGCCAGGCTGGACAGGGCTTGGAGCACCCTGGGGTAGTGGAAGGTGTCCCTGCCCAGGGCAGGGGTGGGAATGGGATGGGCTTTAAGGTCCCTTCCAGCCCAAACCATTCCAGGATTCCAAGTCCCACTCCAGGCTGTAACTACCCAGCTCACTGACACATTCAAATTACAAAATGCCCACCCACCGGACATCGAGCCCTTGTTAAATTTTCCGAGGTCAAAAGAAGAAAAAGAGGGGAAAAAAGGCATTTTCCCATTTTCCTTCCATCCCAGATGGCAGCTTAGCAATCCCTGAGCTGTCAGAGGTGGGGACTAAATAAATAGCAAATGAAATGTACCCTGGGCAAAACCAGAGATGCTTAAGAAAACACAAAATGTGTTAAAAATCACATTTTTATGCTGCCATCTGCAGCAGTTTCTTTTCAGCCTTACTCATAATTCCAGTAACAATGGGAGCGAGGTGTAAATTATGAAATGATAAAAAAAAAAAAAGAAAAGAGTTTTTTCAGCTTTTTCCTTCTTTAAGCAGTTGGTTCTACGTGGGACAAAATGATGCTGGGATGGAGGCAGGGAAGATCATGTGGAACCCTGGAGATGGGGATGCTCATTGCTCCAGCCCTGCTGCAGAGCTTTTGCTTTTTTATATGGATTTATTTACTTGAAGGAATCTGAAATAAACCTCCAGTGCAGGGATTGATGGAGTCTGTTCAGCACTAGATAGGAACGGAAGCCAAAAGAAACCCAAATCCTGCTTTTAGCTTTGCAGATGAAGACAAGGTGTTCCAAAGGGATGGGATGTAATGAACTTGGAGCTGTTTATCTCCGAGGTTGCTGCCTGCACAAACGGCAAATTAGGATTTCAGGGCTGCCTGAGGAGCCTGGCTCCTCCTGGGAGCTTTGAAGATCCCAGCCATAAAGAGGTGAGTGCAGCGGGTATTTCCTGGTAGCTTCATCCTGCTTTTCCCACCCCGGATTTGGCCCGTGGCAGATGGGATCACATGAGCCGTCGATCCCGGAGGATGCTGGGGAGGAAGCAGAAAATGCCACCCACTTGCAAGGTCACAGCTGCAAGATCCCCGCTCATGCTGCTGCACTGATGGCTTACATATGAGAGGAACCTTGGAAGAGGAATGAAAACACAGGGATATTCCAGGCTGGATATTCCAGGCAGAGCTGTCACCGGAGGGGGAACACTGCCCCGACAAACACCCAGTGGCAGCTGCGCTGTTATCAGGGAAAGATGCTCCCCTGGAAAAATGCTGCACGGGGCTTGAGGTTTTCCAGCTCCAAGGAATCTGCAGCAGAGGATGAAGTGCAGCTGCCTGTCCGTGAGGAAGTTCCTGCTCTCCACAGTGACTCATCCCACAAAACCCAAGGGCATCCACATCAGCCACGGGGCTCACTTTCAAAGGTTACTCATTATTCACCCACAAATTGGGTTTGTCAACAGAAGGGAAGAGCAAAAATCCACCATTGCCTCATCCTGTGATTCCAGCAGCCTCATCCAGCAACGTGGATGATGAGCTCCTCTGAGCCAGGTGCCAGAGTGACACTGGGACACAGACTGGGAATGAGACTCCGGGGCGACAGAACGTGCCAGGCACTGCCTGGTGCTGCTGGAGGAGCACTGGAAAGGGACTGATAAGAAGGAGCAGGAATCTGAATGCTCCCAGGCTGCTGAGCCGGGAAAAGATCCAGGGAGGTGGGAAAAGATGCAGAGAACTGGGGGGAAAAATGCAGGGAGCTGAGGAAAAAATGCAGGGAGCTGGGAAAAGATGCAGGGAGCCGGGAAAAGATGCAGGGAGCTGGGAAAAGATGCAAGGAGCTGGGAAAAGATGCAGGGAGCCAGGAAAAGATGCAGGGAGCTGGGAAAAGATGCAAGGAGCTGGGAAAAGATGCAGGGAGCCAGGAAAAGATGCAAGGAGCTGGGAAAAGATGCAAGGAGCTGGGAAAAGATGCAGGGAGCTGGGGAAAGATGCAGAAATCTTGGCTCTTCCAGTTTTTCTGCACCATCCCCACGGTGCTCAGGGCTTTGGCAATGTGTGCATGGCCAGCACCAGGTCAGGACATGGGATCAGGAGCGGGACAGAGGCACCTGGAGAGCTGAGAGTGGATCTGCCAAGGTGTCCTGGATGGATTCTGCAAGGAGAATCTGCTCTGCAGCCCCAGAAGGTCCTGCTGGGTGGGCATCTCCATCCTGGACCTTCAGGCTACGGACTTGTTGTTACGGAGAGTTTCTGTGTGGCTTTGTAGCTTAATTTCTCCTGACAGTGAGAAGGAACCCTGAAGGTTTCTGCAAATCGAACTGTTTACAAACCAGTGCCAAAGCCAGAGCCGGGGCCAAAGCGGGCTAGGAGCAGCAACCCCAGAGTTCCAGAATTCCCTGCCGGAGCACAGGCCGTGCCACAAGGCATTAATCTCCTGACGCACCATTTGGGCCTGGAAATGTCGGCGTGACAGAGCCGTGAGCGGCCCAGACAGCACGGAGGGAAGTGAAACCAAGCGGCAAATTACAGCTCTGCCCAGGATTTTCCAGCCGGGATCCCACAGAGGTATTTCCCAGCGCTCCCAGCTGTGGTCAGAGCTGCTCCTTTCTGGCGTCTTGCGGTGGCAGCGCCGCTGTCACGGTGCTGGGGCTCGCGGGGCCCGGGCAACATCGGGCACTGTCACCAGGGAACACCGGTGGTGCCAACCCGAGACACAAAGGGGACTGGCATGGACCCAGAGAGCTCCTCTGGAACCAGCCCGGAGGTGCCTCCTGGTCCTGAAGACCCTCAGGGTTCCCAGTTTCGGCCTTGCCCTGGACAAGGAATGGTCTGGGAGCGTTCATGAAGGAACTGTGACACCTGGCACTTCTCCAGTGCAGGATCATCACGGGCTTTCCCAACTCAGGATGGCAAGAGAGGGACAAGAAGAGCAGCAGTGCGACACGGCACCCATGGAGATGGGAGCAGAGCCACCTGAGCCCCACCCAGCCACTCGTCTGCAGCCACCTCAGCTTTGGGAGACACATCACACCCACTCCCGACCCGACCCAGCCACAGAAATCCCTCTGTCCCCAGACACAATCACTTTTCCCAGCTTGCCTGTATTTTCAATAAAAGTACAGGTTATTTTGGCTGTCACAGGCTGGAGGTTTGCACTCGGTTAGAAACTACTGCAAGGGAAGAAAAGCACCAGGAGAAGCAGCAGAACCACCAAATCCATCCCTGGAACAACTTCCAACCAGGACATCTCCACCAGAGCATGGCCAAGGGCAGGGGCAGCCCAGGAAAACCATCACAAGGACTCTTATCACAGCAGTGGCTGCATGTGGAGTATTTCATTTGGCACCCTTTGGAGCTCTCATAATCTTTTCCTTTATGATTAATATTAAACAAGTCATATTCCTTATGGAATTTCCTAACGCTGTCTGTTTATATTTTTCTCTACATCAGAGTTAATATTTTAAGATCGCCTCTCTCTTTTTTCTCTTTTATTTCACGTTCATCTGTTTTTCCTCATTTTATAAATCAGGTTTCTTGTTTAGTAGTCATGACAACATCTGCCTGTGGTGGTTACACCACAGCCTGGGGCTTTTTATTTTCTTTTCTCCCCTCAAGCTGCCTTAGAAAAAAAAACATAAATCCTTTAAATAAATAAAAGCATAAAATGAAAGGGGCAAGTTCGGAACTGCCTCCTCCTTTCCCTCCAATGACCCGCTTCAACAAGACTTCCCAGCATGGTGGGTGAGGACTCATTTGGCTTTAATCCTGCAAAGTCTTATCCACTTAGTTCACTTCGATGGGAATACTTGGAGCACATCAAGTCAAACACATATGAAAGTCTTTAAAACCTTGAGGTCTGCGCCTGAGAGGCACAAAAGCAAAAAGCTGGAGTTGCATTTGCCTTCTGGGCGTTGAGCTCTGCACAGCAGCGAAAGGTTTGGGGTGGGATGGAGATGTGCTGCTCCCAGGGGAAGGATGGGGTCACTTCCAAGAGATGCTGGAAGTTCAACATCACCTTCTCAACAGGGACCACCACATGGACCACCATGGATCTGGCCACCATGGATCTGGACACCACAGCCACCCCATGGCTTTGGCATCTCCCTTGCTCTGGACTCCCAAAAACTCCAGTAGCTGGAGGCAGCAGGATCTACCTCCACGCTCTTATTCCAGTTAAACCCTGTCAGGACAACCTGGAGATCAGGCAAAGGAATTCCAAGGCAAAGCAGCATCACACCACCAAGTGCATTCCTAAGATCTAGGGAATATTAAGGAATAGCTTTTTTACCCCTAAATTCAGTCTTTCAGGATGCCGGGAACCAGTAGCTTAGAGGGAATTCAGGCTTTTGGAAAAACAGGAGTGTGTTTTATTTTAGACTTCTCCCACAAGCACAGCAAATGGCCATGGAGTTATGGAGCTGTGCTTGCCCATGGAAAGACACCACTAAAATTCCATGGGGTGTTTTACACAGGGAACCAGGAGATGACCAGGAACACTGGGAGCAACCCTGAATCCAGGGGAGGCAACGAGGAAGGGAAAAGGCCGGGAATTTAACAAAGGCAGATGAACCTTTAATGCAGCAGAACCTCTGGGAGCCCTGAGACACTGTGTCCAGATGTTCCGAGGTCGCTGTAACCTGACTCCAAGAAGGAAGAGGATGTATTCCTTAAAATTCCCCGTGGTGCTTTAATTTACTGCAGTCTCGCAGAGGCCGCATGTGCTGATCACAGGTGGGGTTTCACACTGACCATAAACGTGGAGTTGGGGGCAAAAGACTCCAATCCTTTCAGGTTTGGCTGCCAAGACGGTTGAGGAACAGATTTCCATGAAAACATCTCCCTTTCCCTGGGCTTCAGGGGCCAGAAGAAAACCCTCCAGCTGAGATTTTGCAGCACCAAGGACCCTCTCACTGATGGCAACCAGGACCTGAGAGTGCCCAACAAGGACCTGATCCCTTCCTGGCTGGGTGGAGAAGGGGAATTGGGAAGGAACACAACATTTTGAAGCTCCAGTTCTTATCTGTGGTCACATTTTTTTCCGAATAACCCCAGGAAAAGGATCTCTCTCCATCTTTAGGACCCCGCTGTCCCTGCAATATCAGCCCTGCAGTGTCTCCAGCACAATCCCTCTGCCCCTGGAATCCCAGAGATGGAGCTGACTTGGATGCACTGGGTTTCAGGGTGCCCCTCCCAGCAGCCCCTGACCCTTTTACCTTGGCTCTGCTCCCTCTGAGGTTTCTGGCTGCAGGAATGATCCGTGTTGGATGAGGAGAACTGGCAGATTTGCCCTTGTTGCTCCAGAGGGATTTGTGTGGGGATTACAGCTGCTTTTCAAGGGCTGGCTATGGAATAAACGACATTATTGATGCCATAAAAGTAATCCCTGTCTCTTTCCCACTCTCCACTCCTGCCATTCCCGACTCCATCCAAACAATCAATGCAATCTGATTTGTTTTTCCAGAGGAAATTTTGAAATTTCTGTTGACTGAAGTATCCTGAATTTTCTACTGCTCTTGGATTTTGGCAGCTTCTCTCAGGGTGGCCATGATGCACAACCTGGTCTAGTGGAAGGTGTCCCTGCCCAAGATGAGCTCTAAGCTCCCTTCCAACCCAAACCATTCCAGGATTCTACGGAATTCCAGTTCCCTTCTCCTTGTTCACTCACAAAGTGCAGGGAATCCATCCACAAGCTATCCCAACCATCACTGCCACGCCACACTGGCCAAAATCTGGGACAAAACATTCCCAAACTGCTCTTTTTGTGCACTTTTCTCCCAGACTTCCTCTCTGCACCTTCTTGTATCCATGATTTGTGCAAGGAGGGCACTTGCTTTCTCAGCCTTTCCAAAACTGGCACTGATCTGAGATTTCTCCCTGCTTCCAAGTTTTTCTAATCGGAGCAGGGTGCAAATTTAAAGTGCCACTTCCCTCCCTGAACGGCTCCACGTGCGGACACCAAGCCCAGAGCAAACCCACGTGGTTCCTGTAGAGCTTAACCCGACTCCAGAGGGGGTTTCGCGTGTGGAAATATTTACTCAGGAACGTGGACAAACCAGCACCGTGCTCCTGGCAGAGATGGAATTAAAATCCAAGAGTCCCTCAGAGGACAGCGGGAGAGGTGAGACCTTGTGCTGCAAACGCCTGTCTGCGTCGAGGTACTCTGGGGCTCAGCTCAGGGTTTAGAGCAGCAAGAAAAATCCAGGACCCTCTGCACAATGCCACCAGAAATCATGGAATCATGGAATGGTTTGGGTTGGAAGGGACCTCAAAGCTCATCTCCAACCCCCTGCCATGGGCAGGGACATCTTCCACTAGCCCAGGTTGCTCCAAGCTCTGTCCAACCTGGCCTTGGAAACCTCCAGGGATGAGGATGCCACAACATGTTGGGAATGTTGTTCCCAGCAAAAGGGAAAGTGAGATTGGGGTTTGCAAACAATTCTCCAGGGAAGGACTGACCACGGCCCAGCATCTCCATCCCACGTTCAGGGGAAGGAGCCTGTCCCAGCGCAGCACCAAACAAACCCCAGCTGCTCCGAGAGCATCCTGCACTAATCTCTGAGTCACAGCTCCAAAAATCCCGGTTTTTATAGGAAGATGAAAGTAATGAGTGACACAGGTTTCCTGCAATTTCTGGCTGTTGCATCACCAAAGAGATAACGGCCCTGCTGGAGCCTGGGGAACGGGATGGTGCAGCTGTGTAAACTGCGTGTGGGCTAAAGCATCCCAGGGCTGCATCCTCATCCCAACGCTTCCAAAGCAAAATAAAGCCCCTCTGGAGGCAGCAGCGTTTCACAGGAACCAACAAACCCAGAACAAGCAGAAGAGTTATTCTCATCAAAGCAGGAAAATAGAAAATCCACCTTCACCTCCGTCCCTGAGCAGCCCGGACACCAAGATCCATCCTCTGAAATGATGTGGGATTTGTTTAAACGGCTTTAATTAAAGCTGTCCAATCTTTGTGTGAGGGAGACTGGGAAAACTTCCATGTCTGTCTGTGGATGGTTTTACACATCCAGCTGACACAAGGTGGGCTCAAATCGCCACGATCCACAGGCAGAAAGCACACACTCATTTAACTGGACAGGACAGAACTGATTGGAATATGCAAATTAATTTTAAAAACCCCTAAGTTGACCTCCTGGGAGGACAGAAGGTACAAGTTCCCAGAGAAGCTGTGGCTGCTCCATCCCTGGAAGTGTCCAAGGCCAGGTTGGATGTGGCTTGGAGCAACCTGGGATAGTGGAAGGTGTTGGGGTTGGAACTGGATGGGCTTTAAGGTCCCTTCCAACCCAAACCATTCCAAGAAAACCATACCAGGAACCCACAGTAAGAGCATAATCAAAACTGCTCCGACAGCCAGTGGTAGCAGAGGGAAGATTAAGGAGCAGGGATGGGAAGAAGCCTCCTTTCAGCCAGGAAAGTCACTTTACCAGCAGCAAAATCCTCCGTTCGCTCCAAAAACACCACACCAAAGGCATCATCCCACTCCAGCCCCTTCCACTCCTCACATGGGCACATTCTGTCTTCACACGTCCATTTCTGACACCAATAAATTATTTTCTTCATAATAAATGTATTAAAAATTCCCCTTAAAAGAAGTTCCTCATCTGCCATCTGTTTCCAGTTAGGCTGTTCTGATTTCATCTTCTTCTTTTTTTTTTTTTTTGGAAATGGAATCGAAAACATCATTTCAAGGTCCTGTCATCTTGCTGGTGGGAGGAGAGATCCCAGATCCCAAATCCCACCACTGTCACCGCACCGAACAGCGAAGGCTCGGTGGGAGCCAAGAGCTGGGAAGGTGCAAAGGGACCAGTTCAGATCAGGACCAAGGGACAGAAAATGGGATTAAACTTGGAAGAACTTCACCATCTCTTCAGACCATTGCACTGAAACTGGAGAAATTCACGGATATTTGAAGGTATCTGACACGTTTTAGTGGGCAAGTGCTCTGGCTTGGGCACAGGAACGGGTTGTGATGGTTTTACTCAGCTTTAGCAGCTACACCTAAACGTAAATAAATAATTATCCCTGGAAATATGGTACCAGAACATGTCATGGACACCAGGAACATCTCTGGTTTCCAGCTGCTCCGGCTCTCATCGGACAGAAATATTTTATGCCCTCACTCACAGCCCCTGCACTCACATGTGCAACACATCCTTCATCTCCCAGCCTGGGCCCGAATGCTGAATCCCATCTGGGAAGTGCAGCTGTTGGAAGCTCCTGCAGCCTGGCCAGCTCGGATCGTTGCACTGACAGCACCCTCAGCATCGATTCTCCCCATCCAGCCCGAGCACCTGGAAATTCTGCTGGAGGACGCGAAGATTCTGGAGGACGGAGGAATTCTGAAAATCAGGTGCAGAATTCCAACAGGGAGAAAAACCAACCACCTCAAGCTGCCCCAGAGCCCAGGGAGGTGGGATCCTCCTCCGGCTCTTCCCTTGGGAAGGCTCCCTACCAGCCACGTCATTCCATCGGCTCCGGAAGGGGAAGAGTGGACAAGGAGCAGCACAGAAAGAGGGACCTGAAGCACCCTGGAAAGCTGTAACGTGGCCAGCACGCCAGGATCGGGTGAGTTTCCACTACATTTAAGCAAATCTTGCAATTTAAGGATCCAGCTGGTGATTTCGGAGTCAGCGCTCAGCAATATTCCCAGGGACACTGTGGCCCACCCTGTCCCCGGGGCGCCCCGGCACAGAGGTGGCACCAAACCAGGCCACCAGCACTGGGCCAGCCGGGCACATGTGGCAGCTTCCAGCAGGAACCCAAAACTCTGCTGGAGCTCATCCCTGCCTCCCCTCCCTGCTGCCACCCGAGCGAACACGCGCGGCCCTAAAACCACGCCGTGCTTGTGGACGGCCAAACCCGCTGCAGCTCCTGTTGGCCCCAAAGCCAAGAGCCCCTGTCAGGAGTGAAAACGAATCCCGACCCTTCTCCTGCATTTTTACAGCCATGGCAGCGCCTCCCGCCCCGGGGCCTCCCGTGCAAATCTGATTTCATGGCTGGGCGTCAAATCTCCCTCTCAGGTTTAACAGCAAAGCCAGCAGCAGTAGCAAAGGTGAGCTGACAGCCATCCCAGGCTGGACCGGGTAACCGGAGACACTCCGAACCCTGCTCCATGGAAAACCAGCCCCTTCCGAGCCAACCAAAAGCAGAGGCACCGGGAATGTGGGGCTGACAGTGTCCCGAAGAGCCACGTTTGATTCCCGGTTCTAAAAAGCCCCAAGCCCGAGGCTGTGGGATGCCTCCAAAGCCCCTGGCGTGCCAGCAGGATGAGTGATGGTAAATGAGCCCAGCTCCAGGCTCGGCTGCTGCCAGGCGGCTCCGCCCGTTGGAGTCACTGCCGGTCCCCTCTCCAATTAATCAAGTTCCCATACTGATTAACAGCATGATTCATGGCTCTCGTTAGGAGCATTCTGGAACAAACAAGGCTGTATTTCAAGGCCACTGGCTTAATGGTTAAAATAAATACCTTCCAAATTTCTATTTTCAAGTAGCTGAACCTTTTCCACCTTTACAACTAATTCAGACTTCCTTCAAATTATTTTTCTAAGTAATATAACAATTTGTTTTTCATTAGAGCTTGTCAAAGCCGGACTTGGGTTTATTTTGAGAGAAACCAGCGCTCTGCAGAAACTGTTTAGTACAATCTGAATGACGCCCAAAGGGGTTATTGCAGCCACAATCAAAATAGAGTTTACAGCACTGGCTTGGGGTGACACTTTATTTAATGATTTCAAAAAAAAAAAGAGAGGAGAAAAAACCCCCAGCGCCCTGAATCAGGAGCTAATTAAATGCACTCCTATGGCTCCCTGTAAGTGTTTCTCAGTCCCTCCGACTACTGCAGAATGCAAGGACTTAACTTGTTGCTAACTAATCCCAGACCCCATTATGGGAGCAGTGTTATTTACTGGTTTGGGGTGGTATGTGCTGCTATTCCCGTGTCTGGCACAGCAGAGCCTATCAAGCTGGATGTGAAATCAAATATCAGAGTGATTAAACAGTTTGGGTTCTGCCTGCTTAACTCAGAATGTTTCTTGTTGGGGGGTGTGCAGCTTGGTATTTAATTTAAGGGGGCTTAAATGTAACAGAAAATCTGCCCTGTAACTGCTTTGATTCCACATTCCTTTTGTTTTGCTGTGCAGAAAAGCTGAGCTGGAGCAGTGCCAGGGCTGAGGGAGGGGGTCTGGGGGATCCAGACAGGGAGTGAGGGGCAGGGACACCCTGGCCACCCTCGCCCCGGGACCAGGATGGGTGCACAGGGCTGGGGATCAACCTCCACAATCCCAGTCCACAGCTCCAGCATTTCCAGAGAACCTCTGAATCTCTCTCCCTGCATCTTCCATCTCTCACCCGAGTCCAAAGCGGGTTTTTAAACGACTGAACTGCAAAACTCTTTTCTGTGGGCCCATTCCTCCAGTCGTGTTCTGCTGTTCCTTTTCTTGGGATGCTCTGTTTGTTGTTTCTTCCTAAACCGCAACAAAATCAACAAGGTTTGGACTTCGGTGAAGGCTGAATTTCCTCTGTTCTCGCAGGGGAGCCCCTGCCCAGCCCAGGCAGTGACACTCACCCAGTCCTACCCTGCCAGCGCTGCCAGGCTGGGGCGACCACACTCCCCAGCATCCTTAGGGATTTATAAAAAGCTGGAAAGGGACTTTTTACAGGGGCACGGAGTGATAGAACAGGGGGGAATGGATTTAAACTGAAAGAAAGCAGATTTATATTGGTTATCAGGAAGGAATTCCTCCCTGTGAGGGTGGGGAGGCCCTGGCACAGGGTGCCCAGAGCAGCTGTGGCCGCCCCTGGATCCCTGGAAGTGCCCAAGGCCAGCCTGGATGGAGCTTGGAGCACCCTGGCATAGTGGAAGGTGTCCCTGCCCACGGCGGGGGTGGCACTGGATGGGCTTTAAGGTCCTTCCCACCCAAACCATTGTGGGATTCTGTGAACTGCAGAATAATTCCTGAATTTTCTGGCTGCTCCATCCTCCCGTGAATTGGGCATCCACACAGAAAAACTCCTTGAGCAGTGCCCGTGTCCTGTGGGAGCACATTACAGCCCTAACGAAGGGCCTGATCCTCCTGCCACGGGCCTGGCACTTGTGTAACCCTGCCAATCCTGCTGGAGACACTCCTGATTTACACCGGCCCCGCAACGAGAACAAACCCCAGCTCGGATCTGACAAGTGAAAACAAACACTGGATTCAGACACTTTCTGCAGGGAAGGGGGGGCTGGTTAATTTTTGTTCCCTCTCTCCAGGCTGCTGCTGTGACCTCTGCTACCTCCGAAGTCAGCAACACAATCTCTTGCAGCTGTGGCACCGCAGCAGCCTGATCCAATTTGTGTGTGTGTGCGGCTGCAGGGGCAGCTCATCCCTCCAGCATCTCGTGGCGTGGCAGAGGCAGGGCTGGGACAACGGGGGGCTAGGTCCTCCCCTCCCGAAAAAGAGGGAGGAACCCCCACTTGGCCTCCCCTGCCTTCCTGGGGAGATGGGAACAAAATCAACCAGAGGGAAACGTCCGTTTCCATCAAAATTTTTAAGAGGTTGGGGTTTGGCCAAGCCAAGGAGGAAGAAAAAAAAAGGCCAGAAAATATCTGTTCAACAACTGTTTTCTGCCTGAAAAGAAAAAAAAAAAAAAAAGAGGAAAATGACTTTGCTCCCGCTCTCCTGCACACTCCCAGCTCCCAGGGGCTGCGTGTCCCTGGTGCAGTGCCCAGCTGGGCAAAGGTAGTGCTGGGAGCTTGTTTTCCAAGGGAACAGAGCCGGAGCTTTCTGCCACATTCCCAGTCGGGGTCCGTCTCCCAGCAGGTTCCCCCATCCCTTTCCAGCGGGTTCCCCCATCCCTCTCCAGCTCCTGAAGTCCCCGTGTTCCTTGGCCGGATCCCGGGAGCTGCCTCGAGGGGTTCCTTTTCAGGGCTCTGAACCTTGGAGGAGTTCTGGCTGCGGAGGTTTTATCTCTGCCTGCTGCAGGGCTGGAATTGTGCCTCGCTCCTGGCAGTGTCATCCCCGTGCTCTGGAGATGGATCCTGCTGAAAACCACCCCAGGATCGCTGGGATGCAGGGAAGAACTGGCAACGCCAACATTTGGGATCTGGAGGGGGGGAAATATTCCATAACCACTCCAGCTCCTTCAGGGAATTCTGTCCTGGTGTGTGACGTGGGGGCTGAGCTCATCCAGCGACTTCTCCAGCCACAAGGATGCTCCGTGCTGGAGGACACGCCAGGAGCTTCCAGGGGCCACGGGAAGGAGTCAGACTCCACAAATCCATCCAGATCCGAAGGGATTTAAAAGCTGCAAACTCTCCCCACATTCCAAACTCCCCAGACTGTGCCTTTACAGCTGTGACCGGGAAGCAAAGCGATGGCCCTGCCTTTCCAACAGCACCAGCCGGGGACTTTCCATTCTATTTATTCATTTATGGATTTCACCTTTCTCATCCTGATGCTCCTTCCCACCTGGCACTGCCAAATCCACCCCGGCCCCCCTCCCTCCCTCGCTCCAAGCCAGCACTACCTGCCAGCTCCGAGGGGCAAGGTGGCTTTTTCCTGCCTTTTTTTTTGGCTTTCCTCTCGCTTCCCCTCATCAACTCGTTTGCCAAGCAGTGTAATTTTACTGCCTGGCTTCCAAGGAGCCAAGAAATACGTTTGCTGGTGTGAGCTGCGCGCTAGACAGCGTGAAAAACATGCAGCTTCAGGGCTTTTAGGAGGCAGCTTCAGGGGTTTTAGGAGGCAGATCCAGGGTTTTGAGGAGGCAGATCTAGGGTTTTGAGGAGGCAGCTCCAGGGAGCAGCGAAACCCCCGCCGAGCTGCAGGATTTGCCTTCCCCAGCAGCACTTCCAACCTCCCATCTCCTAAAACCCCACAGACTCCTTGGGGTATGGGCAGGCTCTGCCCTGGTGCTTCTACAGAACCAAGAAGAAGAGTCCAGACCTCACCTGGGGTCTCCCAAGATCTCTTCTTCCCCCCTCCAGGTACTGACAGCCACATTCTGGATTTGATTTCTCCTGAACACTGGGGTGTTTCAGATCCAGGCGTGCATTTCTGAGGCCCAGACCCCACCTCTATACAAAAACCAGCTGATCTCAGAATCGTTAAGGTGGGAAAAGCTCTTTTAAGATCATCAGATCCAACCATCAACCACCACATTCACCACTACACCACGTCCTGAAGTGTCCCATCCACACATTTTTCTGAACGCTTCCAGGGATAATTTATTCCTGGCAGAGACAACTGGCAGCAGTGCCCAGGAGGTCCATGGAAATGGTGGGGTTTGAGCTGAGCTCATGAGGAGACCGTGGCAAAAGCCCCAAAGCTGAGGGGCAGGAAACCACTGCGGAAGGGACCATTCCTGGCCAGGAGCAGCAACGCCGAGCCCCGCATGGATCTGCCTGGGAATGGGCTCATCCAAAGGGTCCCTGTGGCCCCTCCAGGGGGGAATCGAGGTGCTGGCAGCACTCTGGTGTCCATCGAACCCACCCTGAATCCCACCATCAAATCCCAACCCCAACAGGGACCTCCTGTGCACATCCAGGACGGGAACAACGTGGAGCTCGCAGCTCCCTCGGAGTAACTCCAGGCTGGAATCACAACCCCACAGGAATTCCATGGTGGACATCCATCCATTCTCAGGCTGCTGAGCCCCTCCCCTCTGACGTTTCCAGCCTCACTAAGCCTTTTTCCTTACAAACGTGAAGCAGGCAAGAAGAATAAGCTCACACTTGGAAAAAAACCCCACTTTCCTCCTTTCAAGCCCAACTTTTTTTGGGTTCCTGACAAAGCAATATTCTCCAGGCCAGTTGGAATCTGGAAAAATACACTCACTCAACCTAGCCACCATGACTCCAATAACAATTATAAAATGTCCAATAAAACTTGTCTGTAATGTCAATTCAAATCTTGAAAAGCAGAATTAAGTGGTATATCAACATTAAACTTTATTGCTTCCTTTGCAGAGCACAAGGATTGTCAATAAAAGTCATTCTGAATGAAGAAAAGGGCAGTAAATATTAAATAAACAGGTTTTTGTTGAAATGCTATAAATGCACCAGAGCTGCCTCTTACACTGGGACCCTTTCTGCCTTTGCAGACTCCCCTCGTGATCGAAATAAGTCAGTTAATTGCCAACTATCAATAAAGGGCCAATTAAAGGGTGCTTGATGCCTGCATTTGCTCGCTGTCATTAGGAGCCTTTATGGGGTGTACTCGGCTGTTCCAGGTCCCCGTGGCTCTGTCTGACGTCCCCCAGCCCCCCCAGGGCCCTGCTGCTCGTTGGGGCCCCTGGAGGAGCCGGGAAGGAGCCGGAGACTCCTTGGCTGGGAGTGACAGGGATGGAGCAGCCCCGGGGTGAGGAGGGGATGAGAGGGGAGCATTGAACATGGAATGGATTGGGGTGGGAGGGACCTTAAAGATCATCTTGTTCCAACCCCCAGGGACACTTTCCACTGTTCCAGGGTGCTCCAAAATCTATCCTTGGACACTGCCAGGGATAGGGCAGCCACAGCTTCTCTGGGCATCCTGTGCTAGAGCCTCCCCACCCTCACAGGGAGCAATTCCTTCCCAATATCCCATCTAACCCTGCCCTCCTTCATCTTAACCAGCAGAGAGGGGAGGTTTTGCTTTGTCCATGAGACAAAACAGGAGTTTTTTTAGGGTTGGGCTGAATAAAAGCCTCCCAGTGCCTCCGAAAACCTCAGCTGTGACATCTGTCACAGACGCAGCTGGCATCTCTGCAGTGACACCCCGGGACCTCCCTGGGTCAGACCTCTCCCTCCAGCTGCCCAAGATCCACCCCAACCCAACCAAAGCTGCCCCCAAAAGCTGTGCAGAGATAAAAGCTGGCATTCAGTGGCACCCAGACACAACAGGAAGCCTTTGGGAAACAGAAGGAACCGGGGACTCCGCGAGGGCACAAACCCGGCGGGGTTTCTGTCAGACTTTTAAAACCTGATCAGCATTTCTGTGGTTTACCAAGGGGGTTTATGAGCTGTTCTCCAGTTTAATCATCACATGAACTCACAGGAAGCAGTAACAGCTCCCGAGTATGAATTTCATGATGCTGAAATGATGCTGAACAAAGACAGGGCAGTAAGGGCTGGAAACGGAGTGTCTGAGAGGTTTAATGAGCTCTTTGAACTCAGCCAGGGCAGAGAGGAGAGAAATCAGATGGGCTCTAGGAAAGTGTTTCTGCAGCAGCTTCTGTCCTCTTGAGTTCTGCAGAGTCACAAAGAAAACCCACTCAAAAATCAACTGGAACGCGAATCCATTAAATTTTCAAGGAATGATTTCCATTCTGAGCCTCGGCTCGGTCAGTCTGGTGTTTGTGAAGATCAGCTCAACCATTTCCAGAGATAAAGAATCCCTGAATGATCAACACAGAAAGAAGAATCCCTTCAGAGCGGGAAAGATGTCTATAAAAATTAACTTTTGGGGGAATGACAGGGATTCCCCAGAGCTGTCGGAGCTGCAGGATCAGACCCTTTGCACCGATCCTGGGCTGCCATTTCTCTGCCACACAGAAACCAAACCTCCAGCAAAGCACCGAGAACAGTGGGAAACACCCAGGAATTCCTAGATGGGAATCATCCTCATTCCCTGGAGCTCAGACTCCTGTACTGCCCCCTGAGCCCGACGCTGCTCGGAGGAGTCGGGAAGCCCGGCGCTGGAGAGGACGGGAGCCTCAGGAAGCAGAGCAGGGGCAGCTCACCTGGAACAGGATCTGCAGGAGCCCGTGCAGGATGCACATCCTTCGGCCCAGGAGCAGGAAGAAGGGCACCACCAGCTCGATGAAGTGGTTGACCAAGGTCTCGAAGCGGTGGAACCACCACGGCGAGCGGTGCATGAAGTACGAGATGGGGCTGGGCACCGGCTGCGTCTGGAATGTAACAGGAAAAAAGGAATTAATCTCCTCCAAAACTTGTTATGAAGGGCAACTACAAAGTTCTGGCCTTATTCTTTCTTTCTTTCCCCAAATGTGCCCTCAGGAGAACCATCCTTCACCTCTGGGAACTCGTTCCTTGGCAGAGAAAATGACTTCATTCAAGTTTTTTCACGCATCTTTAAACAAATTCATCTTTTAAAAACCAAGAGTTTTAATTTTCCCTTTTGTCATGACAACCAAGCCCCATCTTAAATTAACCCCACTATTATTTAACACTGAAATCTTACACCTAGCTCAGCATTGAGGGATGTTAAACTGAGTGAAGATCCTCAGAGCAACGGAGCAGATCCAGAAACTGAGCCCAAGATTTGCTCAGGGTCAGGCCTTGGGTCAAACAGAGCCAGGAATGGAAACCAGATTTCAAAACCTCGGAGATCTGCTTTCAAAATGTTTAAAATTCAAATAAATGTGGTGGTAGAGCTGCTTTCCAAGATGGTAATTTGGGAGAGGAAAGTGTAATTCCTAGAAACATGTTATACTGGTTAAGGTATTTACATACTGGCCTTGGGACAATATTATGCTTTTATCAGCCTGAAATTTTTTGACACGGGGAGATTTTTCCATCCAGGAAAAGAAAGCTGCAAATTTTTCAAAGAGAGCAACCCCAAATTCTGATATGTTAATAAGTGCCACCCTAAGAAATCCCACAACTGGAGCAAAAAGAAATGTTAATTTATCTGAGCGTATCTGACAGCCTCAAATTCCCTGGTATTGTTTTAAAACTGCGACAGCAAAAAAAAGGAGAGGGGTCAAAAACGCAAAAGTTAATTGAAGGAGACACAACACATCTTTAAATTATTTGTAGTTAAATCCAAAATACAAACAAAACAGGGAAAATCCTGTAGGATGCGTGGCAGCCGAGCACGCTCCCACTGCCAAATCCCACAACTATTGTAATTCCTTATTAGCAAAGCTGGGATTAATAAAGCTGTTGCTCTGCCTGGGTTGGAGGCTGCTGTGGCCCCTTAGGACAGGAGACCGCATCCTTCCTTCCCGGATGGAGCCGGGCCGGGGTCAGGGAGCTGTGCCAAGGCCACTCCGGCCAGGCTGGGGGGTCAGGGCAGCCCCAGGTGCCCCCCAGGGTCCTTCCCCTCCGCCAGGACCTGCTTCCAGTTAATCCCTGCTGGACTCCTCGCAGCATTCCCAGGGAGGCTCGCAAAGGGAATTTTGTTACCTTGATCCCAAATTGCTGAGAAATGCTTTTATCCTTCCCAACAGGCAGGTTGTTCCTTGACTCTTTTTAGTGTTATTATTATTATTATTGGTTTTTTTTTTTAAGTGCTTTAACCAAACCTGACCCAGCTGAGGTACTGATCCAACAGGTTGGAATGTTTGGCACTTACGGATGAGGACCATGGAGAGCAGACAGAATTACTAATTACACACCTACTAGTAATTGTAATTAATACATTAATATGTTTTATTCCCACTTGTTGTTTGGGCTGGGACTGGAGATATTGTCATCCCAAATTGTTTAAGGGCAGAAGGAGAAAATTCCAGCCTCAAATCCCACTGCAGTGGGAAGCTCAAGGCCAGGTTGGGGGGTGTGAGGGTGGGGAGGCCCTGGCACAGGGTGCCCAGAGAAGCTGGGGCTGCCCCTGGATCCCTGGCAGTGTCCAAGGCCAGGCTGGACGGGGATTGGAGCACCCTGGGATAGTGGAAGGTGTCCCTGCCCATGGCAGGGGTGGCACTGGATGAGCTTTAAGTCCTTTCCAGCCCAAACCATTGTGGGATTTCAGGATAAACCAAAGCCCAGCGATAGAGAAGTGATTCACAGAGATATCCTTTAAAAGCTGCTGGGGGAGGAGATCTCAGTGTGTGTGTTCCTCCCGATGCCTTCCAGATGCTGCACAGCACAGGTTTCCCGGGAAGAGAGCCGTGTTTACTCAGGATGGGGTGTTGAGGCAGGAGCAAAGGCCCAGAGCAGCCTGTGAATCACCAGGAGCCTGGGATGCTGGAAAACCTCCCGGATTCTTTTTGTGCCCGAGCGCACCGGTGCCCAGAGGCACCCACGGCTGGGGAAAGCACCCAGGGCACGTTGCTGGGTGCAGAGAGGGAATTTGCCCCACACCTGCTGTTCCAGAGCAATCCTATCCCATGGAAACATCCTGGCGGTGTTGGAGGTGGCGGTGTTGGAGCCCAGGAGGAGGGAAAAGCTTTCCAGGCTCTCCTCACTCAGCTTGCTCCTGGGATTTGGAGATTTACGCTTTGCTTTGTGGCTGTGCTGTGAGCAGAATTATGGAAGCCCAGAATGGTTTGGGTTGGAAGGGACCTCGAAGATGATTTAATTCCCACCCCATGACACCTTCCACTATCCCAGGTCGCTCCAAGCCCCATCCAACCTGGTCTTGGACACTTCCAGGGATCCAGGGGCAGCCACAGCTTCTCTGGGCACCCTGTGCCAGGGCCTCCCCACCCTCACAGGGAAGGATATCATCCCAGTATCCCATCTAACCCTGCTCTTTTTCAGCCTGAAGCCATTCCCCCTTGTCCCATCACTCCAGTTCCTGATGAAAATTCCCCCTCCATCTCCTCCTCCTAGAAGCAGCCGGGAGTTCTCCTACATCCAGAACTGCGATCTCCTGACACAGAGACACGGGAAATGCAGCTCCAAGTCAGATGGAACTGAACAACCAATCCCAAGGTGGATGCACACGGAGAGGGAGCGAGCGGAGCCGCGGGCTCGGAGCAGCCCCGTTTCTGGCACCTCTGTGAGACGTAAAATGTTTTTAAATAAAAAAACAATTAGCAAACCCTGGCTTTGTGTGTCAGCACAACATCATAGCCCTTGTGCCTCCCTCACACCTCCAGCAGCCAGACAGAAACCGCCGCTGCAAACGCCTTTGGAAATCGGAGCAGGAAAATGAATTCCATAATTCACGGGGCAGATTTGTAAGGTGTGAGTGCTGCTGGAGGAATTCTGGGTCGCCAGCTCGGGCCTGTTCCCTGGCTTGGATCGAGCAGGTTTTACGAGGGCTGGTAACAGAGTCTAAAAATACGCACAATAAACTGGTTTTTCTCCCTACGGGGTCTATGGTTTAATTATGTTCTTAGTGAGAACCATTAAAGTGCTAAGTACCTGAAGACTCCTAATTTACTAAACTGCACCCCACTAAAAGCCAACAGAAGGCCATTATACAGCGGAGTGAAGGCTCTTCTTGGGGGCTGTAAATGCCCACGGTCCCTCCTCCCAGCCCCGTTATTGCCACGGCTTTACAGAAACTCCGAGGGAGGATTTAATCCCGGGGTTGGAGAGCCCAGCCCAGCCTAGGGAACACTCCAGGCTCTCCTACAGGGAAACAAACCTCACATTGTCCTCAAACAACCCACTGCTCAGACACTGAGGCAGACTGGGGTAAGGGAAGGTGTCCCTGCCCATGGAACGGGATGGGCTTTAAGGTCCTTCCAACCCAAACCATCCTGGGATTCTTTATTAGGCTCACAGCACAGTTCCCATGCAAGGAACCGAGCAGCAGGGGAGCGTGGAGTTGGAGGGTAAGGAATCATAGGATCATGGAATGGTTCAGGTTGGAAAAGCCCTCTGAGATCAACGAGTCCAACCAAGTGCACTTCATGGCAGAGAAATCCTGAGAAACAGAAGGAAATGGAACAACAGCAAGTAAGAATAAATAATGAAAAAAAGCAACTATTTGGTCAGAAGAAACAGAATTCCAGAAAGGTCTGGGTTGGAAGGGATCTGAAAGATCATCTTATCCCACCCCATGGGCAGGGACACCTTGGATACCTTCCACTATCCCAGAGTGCTCCAAGCCCTGTCCAACCTGGCCTTGGGCACTTCCAGGGATCCAGGGGCAGCCACAGCTTCTCTGGGCACCCTGTGCCAGGGCCTCCCCACCCTCACAGGGAAGGATTTCTTCCCAATATCCCATCTAACCCTGCCCTTGTGCAGCTGGAAGCCATTCCCCCTTGTCCTACGGAATCATGGAATATCCTGCCCCGTGACCCCACAGAGGTGCAGCGAACACGTCAGGGACGGCTCCGCAGGCTCCCACAGGCAGGAGAGAGGGAAAGCCTTTGGCACACACAGCCGAGCGTGAGGAGCAGCAGTCCTCTGGAACACCAGGCTGAGAGGTTTATTAAATGTTTTCTGGAGTGCTGTGGAAGATCCAGATGAACTGCAAAGCTCGGCTCTCCAGCTTCCCAAGCGCTGAGGCATGAACTCATCTCCTCGGCTTCAAAGCAAAGCCCTCGCTTCTCTTGTGCTTTGGACCAAAAAATAAAAAGGATTCTCCATCGTGGAGCATAATTGGATTGGCGTGGTCCAACAGGCTTTCCCTGCCAGTCCATTCTGCTTCAGATCCTGACCTGGCTCCTCAGGCATCTGCAGATCAAAGCTCCACGTTCTCAAGCCCAAGCGGGAGCGTCTCCCCAGCCCCGTGTGAGGAGGCAGCGAGCGGAGAGGAGATAAAGGGGGTCACTCCCAGCTGCTGGGAAGTGCGGGCAGATGTGTGTGCTGCCTGAAGTCGGACTGTCTCCGGCTGTACAGCAACCAAGGATTCCTAAAAATCACCCTGCTTGGAACAGGGGGAGATTCCGGAGCTTCCTTGCCGTGGTAGGGGCTCCACACGGGCAGCGACCTTGATTGACGAGCAGCAGAGGGATTTTGCACAAGGATTCTCATGGAGGGAAGGGTTTGGGAAGGAAATGGAGCGGGGAACTGCTCAGGCTGGGTTTAAACCCAGCAGCACCTCGTGCTGGGGGTGTTTTATCTGTACACTCAAAGCTCCACGTCCACGCTGCTGAAATACCCACACAACAGCTAAGCAGTTAAAAATAGCCCCTTCAAAACTTTCCAGTTATTAATAAGATTCCAATCCAAATAAAATCAGAAGGAAAAAAAAAAAAGAAAAAGCTGTATCTGGCTTGAAACTGTTTTAACATCCAGCGGGTCACAAAGGGTCGGCTCTTCAGCAGCGCAATATCAAAATAATCAAGCCTCGATAAAGTAATAAAAAGAGAAGTTGCCTGTATGTTCTTGCTGGGCAGAGCTCCCCTCGCCCAGTCAATAGGAATATTCAGTCCATAGAAAAACAGACTGGAATCTGCCTGTTTAAGACAGCAGAGCAAGCCAAGGAGATGTGTGTTTGACTCGGTGCCAGCACGGCCATAAAATGTTGGCAATTTAGTAGAGACGTGGTGCCGCGCCACTCTCCCAAAGGACCTAAATAAACTTCAGATGGAGAACATATATTTTTACTTTTTATATATATAAAAATCTGCTGGTTCATTTTTAACTCCCTTCCCCAGTCGGCCCTTGCTCAGAGGTTTCTCAGAGATCCAGCAGGTCCCTGTTCCTCCCGGCTGAGCAAAGGCTCAGCAAGGAAAAGTTAAAAGCATGAAAAATCCGAGCAGTGATTCACGTCTGGAGGTTGGGTTTCTTTGGGAATGGTGGCTGCAGCCGCCGGAGGGGAAAGGGGGCTTGGGAGAAGATTCTGCTTTGCAATTTCATGCCTCAGCACTGTAAAATATCCCGGGGAATTTGTTGTTTTCCTGTTGACAACGTTGCAAAGTCACGGGTGGAGGTGAAACCTCCCTGCCACGTTCAGCTCTGCTCAGGGTGAATCCCCCCGGGAGGGCTGGAGGGACACTGAATGACGGGGGTTGGAATCCCAACCACCTGGGTAGGGGCAGAAGGCTCCTTTTTGTTTGCTTTTCCAGACTGCACCCACCTCCTGGTCCGAGCCTTCCCTCTCCAGGAACACAGCCCACATTTCCAGGGCCCGCAGCATCCCTGTTTATTGACACTGCTCCTCCGTAACGTGCTCCGGGCTGCTCCCGGAATATCCAGTTAATTGGGGATGGATTACAGATTCACCTATTTATTCTGGACATTCTTGGAGAGGTCCTGAGCTAAAATTACACAAGGAACCGCTGAACTGTTGAGGCTATTTATTTGTTCAAAACCCCGTTCAAATAATTGGCGGGGTCTGGGCAGACATCTTGGCTCTGGTGCGGCCAAGAGGAGCTGGTGGAACCAACTGTGGGTCCTCCCCGCCTTTGGGGAGAAAGTTGGATTGTCAAGAGCAGCAGAGATGGGGCACGCTGGGCTTAGGGAGTGGGACAGGCTGGAAGGTCCACCCATAAGAATCAGAGAGTGCGAAAAACCTCCAGGATCATCGAGTCCAACCTTTGACCCAACACCACCGTATCGTGAAGAAAAACCAAGGTCTAAGGGCAACGCAAGAAGGCCCCATCCCAAAGGCAAGGGAAGAGCTGAAATCCTTGCCCAAGTTTGCTGTTTCCATCAGATGGTGCTGTTCTGTCTCACACTCCGGGATTTTCCGACTCAGGAACGCGCTCCCTGGCCCGGAGCTCCCCTTCCCCGCGGATCACTCACCAATATTTTAAATTGCCATTTAAGAGCATATTGCAAACGTGATCCTTTAATTGGTCACTGTTATGACTCTCTATTAGAGAAGACAAGTTTTTCCACACAAGGTAAGCCCTGAAAATGTTTAAAAACAACCCAGAGCTGATGTATTTATTATGCATTTCTCCATATATAAATAATTCCATGAAAAGGGACGTAGTGAGTGGAAACTCCATTTAAAATGTGATCCCAGATGGTGGCAAAGCTCTAAAATTGCAAGGCAACATGTAAAGAAAGATTAACGACCTCAAACAGGCCCAAATTTATGAGGTGAAAGCCCCTGTAATCCTGGAGAAAAATGATACCAAACCTTCAACCAGACAGCCAGAAAATACCTCTGCTTACTCCATGTGCCCTCTGCCATCTTACATTTTCCTTTAATGCCCATTATTTGGGGTTCAGTTGGTGTTTTCTCCTGCAGGCCAGAGGTTTTGCTTTGGTTCATGAGCACGGTGAGGGATTTGCCAGCTCCCACCAGGCACCAGGAACCACTGATAAATCAGGAAACAGGAACAGCGACGGCAATAAGCAATGGAAAGGAGGGAAAACGAAGCCAGCACACCACGACAAGCCTTGAGCGTCACTGCAAGACCCAAAGCTCCACCATCGAGTGGGCTCAGGGGGCAGAGCTTAACAATTCCAACATCAACCTCTTGTCCTGCCCAAGTGGGAAATGTTCCAAAGAGAAGGATGCCAACATTTCTTCCCAAGGAATGTGGGTCATCCCAGGCCAGCAGCATCTTCTGTGCTCTTAACTCCAGCCAGGACCAGACTGGGTGGCACAGCCCATTCCCCTGGGATCTCTGGCACCTCCAACATCCCCTGACAACGCTCCTGCTCATCCCTCTGGCCTTTCCCCCCTCAGCAAGGTCACCTGGACTATTTTACTACAACATTTTTCAATGCACTGGGATTTCCCAACCTTTCCAGCAGAGTTCCTTGCACACTCTGGTGCCTTGAAGGGCAACCCTATGGCTTTGGAGAGCAGAAGAACATCTTTCTGAACATCATCCCAATGGCTACACCCACTCAGAGGACCCAGAGCTTTACCCTTCCACTCACAACCCCAAAAACACCCCACAGCTGCTCTCCCACAGCCCCTCATTCCTTCATTTTTTTTCCCTTTAAAAAGTCCAGTGCTAAACCCAGGACCAGTCTCCTTCAGAGGGCTTTTTTTTTGGTGTGTGCTCATAAACACGAGCTCAGCATCAGGCCAAGGAACACAGGGAGCCCGCGAGCGCCGGCGCAGCCCCGGCTCGTGCCTGTGTTTGGATTAGGCAGTTCCGTGGCCTGGACATTTACAGTCGGGTTGGGGGTTTTTCTTCTTCCCCTCCACAACTCGAGACAAACAGTGAGAGCTTTCATAAAATGTGTTCACAAAGGGTAAATTGTGCCATTAGGAGCCGACTACCTGGTTGGTCACCGGAATTCTCCGAACTGGAACGCCACCGAGCTCCGAGCCAAAGCCAGCGCTGGCGGCAGGAGAGGGAACTCGTTTAACTCTGCAACTGCCCGGGAGACAGAGCACACCCAACACAGAACTGCACCATCATTCAGGTTGGAAAAGAGCTCCAAGATCATTGAGTCCAAGGCCACCACCAATCCATGTCCCCACGTGCCACATCCACACGGTTTTAAATCCATCGCCAGCTCCACAGAAACCGCCGCGACTGATCCAGCTCTGAACCTCCTGTTCATCCAAGAGCATTTCTAGAGCAGGATGGGATAAAAATAAGACACCAGGAAAAACCAGGTTGCTGTCCCAAAGATGGAGCCAAAAGCTTAGGAGAGTGTGTTTCTGTTTTAGGCTTTCTCCCGAGTAACAAAGGATGCAGCCGGAAAGAATTTAGGACAAGCAAAACAAGTCACAAGAAAACTCTTGGCCGTGAGGAGCTGATGTCCAAACTCTGCTGCGTGAATCCAGCAGCCAATTCTGCTTCCCCTCACCAATGAACGAGGGCCTGGAGTGGCAGGACAAGGGGGAATGGCTTTAAACTGAAAGAGGGGAGAATTAGATTAGAGATTAGGGAGAAATTCTTCTCGGTGAGGGTGGACGGGGCTTGGAGCAACCTGGGATAGCGGAAGGTGTTGGGGTTGGAACTGGATGGGTTTTAAGATCCTTCCCAACCTAAACCAGTCCGATTCTGTGATTCCACGAGCTGCACCTCTCCAGCAGTGACACAGGCACTGCATCTCCTGGTGTGGCCATCATTCCAATAACTCTTTTTTGCAGAATTAAAGGGTTTCTTACAAAAACATGACAATTTTCTAGGATATAACACACACACATTAAATCCTGCTAACGCCAGGAGAACAGGCTCGGGCATCTTTGGACTCCTGGATACAAAACTGCGCTTCTTAGAAATGTCCTTGTGCTGCTCAAGGCCTTCCTTGGGTGAAAACAGTAATTACCTACATTTTAAAGGACACAACTTCAAGAAAGTTCTCCAGCACACCCTTAACAACTCCAGTGGTTTCCCTTCTGACAAAAAAACGTGATGGATTTCAAGCAGCACGTGCCGGAGTAGGGAGCTGTGCTGTTATCCAGGAGGGAAGAAGCCTCTCCCAGCAGCACCAATCAACGCCCATCCCAATGTCCAAATCCTTTTGCCTCGAGCTCTGGCAAGTTTTGCCCTTGTGTAATCGCTTGTTTTGTAAGTGCTGCTTGTTTCTATGCTTTTCTTATAAAAAGAAATAAATAAATTCTCCAGGCAGATAAATTCCACCCAATAAATGTGTCGCTCCTCTATCCCCGTGGACATAATAATGCCCTCACTCTTGTCCTGACTTGGAGTGCTCACAAATCACCATTATAAATAAATCTGCCAACCTAAGGCAAACAGTTCATTTTTAACAGAGCCTTTTACCTCCTTTCCTAACGCCAAACAAGATCGCGGAGCAGCTCAGTGCCCGAGGGATGGCAGCTCCCGTCTCCTGTGCCAGCCGATCCCGGTGCCAGCCTGGGGCTTGTGCCCCGTGTTTTATTGGGATTATGTTTGGGGCTGGATTTTTTCATCCTGGTGCTGTCCTGGGGCTCATGACTTGTGTTTCCCCAGGATAGGTTTTGGGCTGGATTTCTCCATCCCGGTGCCACCCTGGGGTTCATGCCTTGTGTTTTCCCGGGACATATTTGGGGCTGGATTTCTTCATCCTGGTGCCACAGCTGGGCTCATGCCTTGTGTTTTTCTAGGATATATCTGGGGCTGGATTTCTCAGTCCCAGTGCCACTGTGGGGCTTGTGCCTTGTCTTTACCCAGGATAAGTTTTGGGCTGGATTTCTTCATCCCAGTGCTGCCATGGGGCTCATGTCCTCTGTTTACCTGGGACGTGTTTGGGGCCGGATTTCTCGGTCCCGGTGCCACCCTGGGGCTCGTGCCCTGTGTTTACCCAGGCTGTGTTTTGGGCTGGACTTCTCCCATCTCCCACACCGCTGGCACCACCCCGTCACCCCCGGGAGCGGCACGCGCCGGCCCCAAACACTGCGCCCATTGATGCCGCGGGGCCGGGGCGATGCCGGGCGGGGATGGGGGGGGTTTGCCTGCCGAAATTCGGTTCTGGCTGGGTGTTTAATATTCCCCGTCATGCCGGGCTGTTTCTGCTCGCTGCTGCCTGTCAGTTAAGCCCGGGGATGTTTATTTTAACGGCCACTTGTGGTCAAGGCTGGTGCCAGTTGTACGGCATCGGTTACGCAGATTTAGCGCTGGGGACTCGGCCCCCGGCTCCCCGAGCACGGAAGGCAGCCAGGGCTGCCCGGCCTAATGTGAAACAACTGAACTCTTCCAGCAGTCCCTGCTCCAGTTTTAACCCTTGCTGGGCAGGAGCTGGCTGCTTCCACAGCTCAGCCTTCCCACATCATCCCATATCCCGGCTCCTGTCCCATCTCCTGCTTCCCAAACTTCCCCAGCAGCAAAATGTCTTAGGGTGATGATCTGAAACTGCCAGAAGGAGCAGGGAATGTCCTCACTTGTTTAGGGAAGCAGTTTTTAGGGGAAGGAGAGGATTTTTATTGCTCCCGTGCATTTATCATTACTCCAAGGGCACTGCACACTGCTGGGAGTGATCACAAATTAACTGAGGTTGGAAAAGCCCTCCGAGATCATTGAGTCCAAGCTGTGATGGATCGACACCTGTCAACCAGACCAGAGCACCGAGTGCCATGGGATGCTCCAGAGCGAGGATGGGATGCTCTACATCCCTCCCTGGTGGACTGACACATGCTCGGGACACAAAGCCAGGCCACCCCAGCTCCCTGACAGGAGCCTGGCCTCAGCATACCCCGCTCCCCAACCCCAAACCTCGTGGAGAGCGAACAGGCACCGCGAGGCGAGCCCCTGCTGCTCCGCCAGAGCTGGGACCATGCTCAAATGTTAAATAAACCGGGGCCTGCAGCAGAATTCTGCATCATTTCTGATCGTCTGGACAGGCTCCAAGATGCTAATCAGCCCCAGATTAAGTCATCAAGCAAACTGATGAGCAATCACATTCTGTCAGTCCAGCTGCACAGCATTACTCGGGAGCCGGGCTCCCACCGGAGAGGGAAGGCGGCTTTGTGCCGCGGATCCAACGGGAAGGAAGCGGGAGGACTCGGAGGAGCTGTGCTGAGCTGCCACGGGCTCTGCACAGCAGCAGCTCCAGCTCCCGGCCCTACCTCTGCTCCCAAAATTTGCCTCTTACCACCCCAAGGTGACAAACATGGCCGTGCCCATCCCGATCCGGCGGCACACGGCTGCTCCCGCTCCCAGAGCATCCCAGCGTTTTCCTGAATCACCACACACGGCAAGAGGCAGCTTTGTCTTCCGTGGAGAACCATCGGCCTGTGCAAGTGCTGCTTTAACTGGACCAGCACAGATACTGTTAATAACTATGAGGGACCATAATTAACAGAAAGCCGTTAATGGTGAAGCGCAGGGAAAATTGGTGCTCAAATCCCAACTCCATTCGGTGGGAATCTGTGAAGGGGAAGAGATTCCAGGCTGGTTCTCAGCATAACCCCCCTGGGTTTGCAGAATTCTCACCCAGAGAGAGCTTCTTCCTAAAACCTGCCCAGGAAATAAATCAAAACAGGAGGAGAAGCAGCCTAAATGTCCCATAAAGAGATGCAAAAAACCTCTGAAAGTATCAGCATAAAACACTAATTCTGAATTTTTTTGCTCTAATAACAAATACGATAAAAATAGATAAATGCTGGCAACATTAATTAAGAGAAGGATTTCTACTCGTATTTGAATACTGCTTGGGAGGAAACGAATTAGCTGGAGTTGCTATCAGCAAACTGACTTTTCACAGATCTTAGACACGAATACACAGCACCACATCTCCAGCCATCCCTTCCCTGGGGTTTTCTCATCACTTTTTCCATAGCCAATGGAATAATTTCCATACTCTGTGCTTTATTAGGCCTCAATAAAGACAGATATAAATATATAAATATACAAATATACAAATATATAAATATATAAATGTATAAATGTATAAATCCAAGTGAGATGGGAGAGGGCTGGACTCTTCCAGCCTCCAGTGCACACCTGGCTGCCAGTGGGGGCCTGGCTGTCCTGGTCCTCCCTCTGGAACAGAGCAATAGATTTGAGGTGATGATCCTACTGGGAAGACTGAGAGGTGACAACCACGTTCACCACATCCAGCTGAAATTTTCCCATGTTTCTGAACGCCTGAGGGGGAGCTCCTCTGGGAACTCCACATCCGAGGGGAGATTCTGCTCCCAGCCCTTGGCTACTTTAGCTGAACCTTCAGCACCTTCCTGAGACCTCGTTCCCTGGGATGGACAGGCCATTCCTAACCCAAACACCTTCATCCCACCGTCTCCATCAGCTTCTGGAAGCTGATCCCAAATTATTCAGAAATAGGAGCACATCAATCAAACTAAAGCCCCCAAAAAGCCCAGCTCCACCATCCCACCCAAGAGAGCCTCGTCCTGCCTCTCACTTGTGCTTGGACTTAAACAAGAGACAAAGTTCTGTTATAGCCCAGCAAATAATGGGATAAACCCCATTCCCAGCCCAGCCTGGCTCCTCTTCCTCCCAGGAAGGCTGAGTGTGGCATCTCCTTGGGGAGAAGCAAGCAAATCCTGCACGGTGGTTGGGCTCCCTTGGGAACTCCCCTCCCAAGATGATGGTTTGCCTGGATGTGAGCACCTGGAAAGTCACAGAATCCCTGGATGGGCAGCACCACAGCAGGAATCTTCTCCCACTTCCCTGCTCAAGCAGGGTCATCCCAGAGCACAGGATTGTGCCCTGACAGCTCTGGAATATCTCCAGCAAGGGAGATTCCACAACCTCTCTGCAGACACACAAGGAAGGGAGATGATGACATTTAAACCAGGACAACAGCCCACAGCCTCTTTTACATTCCTTCCTCTAAAAATAAAAAACAAAAAAATAAAGAAAAGAGAAGGAACTCTGCATTTCAGGGCAGGTGATGGAGATGAAATCAGGACACAACGTCAGACGCTTCATAATAAAACCCTGGGAACAGCAAGGCCAAGCTGCACCGCGTTAAAATTCAAGGCTAATTTAAAATCTTGTTCCTTAGTGCAAAAGCTGGAAAGACGCCCAAGTAGAGGGAGGAGGGAAAAAATAATAACCAAGCCAATTGTATATTTCTCCTAGAAATTCCATGTCAGGAGGTACCTCAGGACTGCACCCGCGGGCTCCAATTTCAATAAATCAACACAGCGTGCGGGACAACGGTAGCACAAAGTCCTGCTCTCTCTGCAGCGTCCAGCCAGGTAAAATCACCGGGAACAAAATGCCCATTCTTCCTGCTCCTTGGCAAGGGGACAAATTACTTTCTGCACCTCGCTGTGCTGAAGGAGTGGTTATTAAATGCAGTCGGAGCTGCCTTTCCAGCTGTACTCAAATCAAGGGCGAAATCGAGCGAGTGCCGCCGGCCGCGAGGAATCCAGGGAGCAGCGCTGGGATGAGGCCACCCCCACGCGCCTCCCTGCCCATCCAAGCATTTAAATGATTCGGATTTGGGATCAGAATGAAGCTGGATGGACGCAGAGCCCTGGCCAGGCCCTGTGCAATGGGCCATGGTTTTTGCCAGTAATTTATGGATTATTCCAACGGTCGCAGCCCGGTCCTGAGCGCTGCCAGGAGAGAGCAAACGAGAAGGTGAGAGGTGCTCAGGGCTGTCTTGTTTGCTCATCCCGAATGTGTTTGCACACAAAAAGTCCTGGTGTTTTTGGATGGAGAGCAGCTTGTCCACGTCTGGGACTCAGTTATGTGAGCACCGTGGAAACAGCAAGGAAGCAAGGGATGAGAAAGATTTATGGGATGAAAGGAGCATGAGAGAGGGATGGCCCTAAAACCCAACACGAAATCCGTAATTTGAAGAGGGGTCTTCCCATCTCTTGATTCCCCATCTCAACCGTCCCCCCATAAGGACATCTCACACCATTTCTACTACACATCATTTTATATTTCCTTTACAATCAACCCCTCTCCTCTGGTGTCACTCTGTTACTGGATGGGACCAGAAGCTCCAACTCCAGACATTATCCCGAAGGATAATGGGAAGAGCCAGGGTTTGGAGTCATTTTTGTCCCTTCTAACTCAGTGCTGAGAAGGAGACAGTTGGTGGGAACAAACGATGTGTATAGAGACTTCTATAACAGATCTACTTTTTTTTTTAACCCTGAAATTTGAATTTTCACAGTCCCCAGCACGTGGGATTTTGGAAAGTTCTGATTGAGAGAAATGGGGTTTATTCCAATCACAGCCAGAACATCCAAGTGGTCACTGGGTCCAACCCCTCCTGGAAGCCACGTGCCAGTGGAAGACGTCCCACAGCCGTTGACCCTGAGTGCTCCAGAAACCCAGCAGGGAAAAGTAAAGGCTTCAGGATCCAACTGTTCCATAAAAAAAGCAGGCAACCCAAATATAGCCACCGGCTCGTCCTTCAGGAAAGGACTGGACGTGGCACTCAGTGCCCTGGTGGGTGACAAGGTGATGCTCAAGGTTCCAAAGCTGGGAACTGATGATCTTGGATTCTGGGATTCAGTGATTTTGGGAGGCAACAGAACACAGCTCGTAGGGAATTTGGATTTTCTCTGACATTCTGCAGCATTCCTGCACAGACACAAACTTTCCCTGGATAACCCCTCAGCTATTTGTTGGTATTAAATTCCATCTTTAGCTTGCCACATAAAACACCTCGGAGACTTCGTGCCTTCCATAAAATATTTCAAAAGGCAGCTTCTCGCCCACACAGGCAGCTCAGTGCCTTCAAAGTGTGCCCCAACCCCAAAAGAGAGCTGCTAGAACCTCTCTATTAGTGATTAACATATTTCCAAGTCCATGCATTAATTAAAATAAAATTACCACGCCGGGAAATAAAACTCCTGAACAGAACTGGCCATTAAAACATCTTCAGTTCAGCGCAGCCAGCAATTTCCTCCTATATTTAGGGAAAAACCAGTTATGGATCTGACCACTGCTTCGTGCTAATAACAACATTCCCAAGGATTGGGAACAAACTGGCAAATATGGGAAGCCCCTGGGGGTTGGATGGACAGGAGAGTCCGTGGCTTCTCTCCAGATGGAGCAGCCATTCCAGAAAAATGTGGAGAGGGACAATTTTAATCGGATTTATGAACTGGGACCAGCTCAGCTGCCTCCACGGCAGTGCAGCTCCTCTGGTACAGATCTCCATCCTCATGGAGGCCATCCAGGCCCTGCAGAGCTAATGGAGCAGTAACTTTTTCCAAAAACAAGGAACATGGGGAACCCTGGCGTGGAGAGCAAGGCCAGGGGCAGAGAACTCCTCTCTGCTGTGTCCAACAGCAATATCTGAACTTCATCCCTCACGGCTTCGCCCTAAAAATGCAGCTCACGTGGAAAACAGCAATTGCTGAACAGGAGGAGGAACTGCTGCAAGGAATTCAGGAGAAGCTGCCACGGTCAGTGGAGAGGAAAGTGCCCAGGGCATGGAACCTACTGGTTTGTAATCAATAAAAGATACCCCACAATGATTCTGTCTCACATTACACCACATTACACCCAAATACCTTTTTGTAATATCATCGGTGCAACATTTTTAGCCATAAATTTTAGGCTGAAATCCTCAAAATCATCACAGTGAGCGCTGAATTCTAAAAAGCGCCGACTCGGGTGATTTTTAAAATTTTTTAAACAGAATCCTCCCGCTATGTTTTACCCAGGAACTCGCAAAAAGAGAGAATTCCTCACAGATCACTCCCATGAATAAAACAGAGACGCCGGTGCACAAATATTGATCGTTCCCTTGCAGCCAGCCCCCAGCTGGCAGGGAAAGGGTTAATCCTGGGAACACTGGAGCTTTATGGTGTGCACAGCCAGAATTAGCTCCCACCCCAAAATGAAACATGGGCAAAGCTGTCCTGCATTAAGGGGACTGGAACTCCATAATAATTTATGAACTGGACTCTGGTTTTTTACACCCCAGCCAAACAATGGCGAGGCAGGAGGTCGGAGGAAGCCGAGGGTTAAAGGTGATTTTGTAGTACCTGAATTCCCTTCAATAACTCAACACATGACCATTAGCCTGCTTTATCTGCCTCTATTAAGAAGAGCTGATGAAAACTTTTAATCTGCTTCCCAATGGCTCCAGGCACCGGGGGGAGAGGAGCTTGTTTTGTCGGGAACATGGAAATATCCAAAAAAATAAAATAACAAATGGGGAGTGGGGTTGCCCAGCCCTCAGCAGGGATTTAGGAGCTGCGTCCTCGCTGTGGGCAGCTGGCTGTGGGGGACACTGCCCTGTCCACACCTCTGCCCAGGTCAGGGATAGATGGGATATCAGGGAGAAATTCCTCTGTGGGAAGGTGAGGAGGGGCTGGGATGGAATTCCCAGAGAAGCTGCGGCTGCCCCTGGATCCCTGGAAGTGTCCAAGGCCAGGCTGGACGGGGCTTGGAGCACCCTGGGATAGTGGAAGGTGTCATGGGGTGGGAATTAAATCATCATCCAGGTCCCTTCCAACTCAAAGCATTCCACAATTTCTGGGAGAAAACGCCAATCGTTAATTACCACTGACTTACTACAGACAAATCATATTTTTCCCTACATCAGGATGACTTCCTGCACATTCCCTCACGTCCTTCCCGCTGCCCCAACACCAGCTCTGCCCCAAGGGGTTCTCGGTCTTACAAAATCCCAGCCTGCAGCCCCTCCTGCTCCCAGAGCATCCCGTGCACAGATCCCAGGGCTCCCCCTTCTCCCTCTGTCTCAGGACACAGGAATCCAGCACCAAAAACTGAGCAAATTTATCACACTTTGCCCCAAAATACCACGACTTTGGCTGACAACAAAGTCGCCAGGAAGAATCCTTTCATGGGCTGGATGTGAGGGCAGCTGTGGGGATTTCACAGCACAGAGGTTTCCCCTGCTCCTCCTCAGCTTGGCACTACTCTCACTGTACAAGAGGTTTAATGCCTGGAGTAGAAATTGTGTGTGGAGAATCCGAGTGCAGATCATCACCTGGGGAGAGGGGAATGGGATCTTCCTCAATCCTATGGCCCTGCCTTACCCAAAATCTGTCTACACTTCTTCAGCAGCCACTGCAGTGCTCTGGCAGCACATTTTCAACATCATCTCTCCACCTCCAGGCCCTCGTGGTGCATCCGTTTTAAACAAACCAGGATGGAATTAACCCAGTGGATCCCCCAGCCCTGCCCTGCAACTCCAGCTACTCTCTGTGCATACGAGGATTCAAAGAAAACAAACAGAACTAAACTGGAAAGTCTGGAAGGGGATCATTTATTTATTTATTTATTTATTTGGAAGTGGATTATTTATTTATTCGCAGAGCCAAGCCAAAGGCATCGACTGCCTTAAAGCCTCTAGAAACTGAGCCACTGCTTAAAGAGAACAAATTGGGGATGTTTAAGGAACTTCCAACAGAAACAAACAGCGCGGGCCCAAAGCAGAGGGCAAATACTGAGCAATCCCCAAAATCTGTCAAATCCAAGGTAACAAACGAAACACTTTCGAGATACCCACTGCACATTCCCAGGGCTGCTGGGGCCATGCCCCGCCCTGGCGGATTATTTACCTTTCCAGGCAAATCCATCATCCCGCTGACATTCCCAGCAAACACAAACAAGGAAACTCCTCTTCGTTGCTGCGTTTTCGGGAGAGCAGAGCCGAGGCTGGCTCAGTTCGGGGAGGGATGGATCACCCCGGGATTTACCCTCGGCACGGGACAGGGCTGAACGGCTCCGGGAAATCCAGCCACAGGGACAGCATCCTCTGCCAGCTCCGGTGACACCTGCCACAACACAGCCTCTCCTTGTCCCCAGGGCAGTAAACACCCTTTGATCAGGACAGGGACCCCTGGGACAGACACCTGCCAGAGCCCGGGGCCTCGGAGCCCCAGTGAGCAGGGGGGGTGTGGGATGTGACCACTGACAATCGCTTTGGACCCTCCAATTCCCATTCCGGGACAGGACGGCACAGACAGGGTAAAAACAGCAGGAAAAGGAGTTATTTCCTTCATCCCCTTTGCTCGGTGTGGCCCATCCCAGATGGCACCACCACCACCTTCCTGTTCCAACCAAACCAACTAAATTTGGATTAATCCGTGCTCCTGGTTAGCACAAGTCTGGAAAGAGCTTTATTTGCTCAGATTCCAGGCCAGGAAGTTGAGGACAAGGGCATCCACCGCCTGCAGTCCCCCGGGATGGCCAGGACAGTGCCAGGGATGTGCAGCTCCCGTGGGCTCCTCACCGAACCCTGGGGTGACCACAGAGGAACAGGGAAGGCACCAAGGGACAGGGTCAGAGCACCCCAATTTCTACAGGCACAGACCACAGAAGCTCTAAAATACAAACCTTGGTGCTTAAACCAGCCCGAAGCCCAAAGGACAAGAATATTTTTAATTTAATAACTGGTCCTGCAGGGACAAACAAGGTGGGAAAGGCAAGGGAGCTGCTTTTCCTTCCCAACAGCTCTGCAAGGGTCAAAACGTCCCCACCTCGTGCTGGTGACAAAATGTTATTTATATTCATTTGTGTGTGCTGGAGCTCAGCGGAAGAGCTGAGGGTTTGGGGGAGCAGCGGGTAGAGCACTTTGCTGATGATGCAAACTCCCATTTTTAGAGCAAGATCACAAAATCCGGGAATCGCTGAGGCTGGACAAGCCCTCCAAGATCACTGAGTCCAACCTGTGCCCGACCCCCACCTTGTCCCCAGCCCAGGGCACTGAGGGCCACATCCAATCTTTCCTTGGCTACTTCCAGGGATGGCAAGTCCAAACCTCCCTGGGCACTTCCAGTGCTCAGAATCCCATTCTCTTGTCCTTCAGCTCTGTGTTGGACACCAAAAGGAGAAATAAATTCGTGACTCAAATCATGAATCCCTCTTCCAAAGCACGGGATAACTGCGGCGTTGGGATGTGGGTATCCGGAGCCAGGCAGGCACATGCTTCCCCGCCTGCCTCCCAAAAGCAGCACCGACTGGAATCCCAAGGAACAACATCCCCCTGCCACAGAGCTGAAACCCCAAAAGCCATGGGGCCACCGAGGGTCTGTCCCTGGCCCCAAGCTGGGCACAGTGCGGGGGTTGCTGCGGCTTTTGGTGGCAGCCAAGAGAGAAACACCACAGAGCCCGAGGAGAGGATGGAAAGAGAGGGAGAAAGGAGGAAAGGCAAGTTGAGGATTTCACACCTGGAATACGTTTAGGAAGTAATTAAAACAATTCCTGAGCCCCGTTATTAAACTGCTGCAGTGGTTTGAAACTTCTGCTCCTCTGGGCACCCTGTGCCAGGGCTTCTCCACCCGCACAGGGAAGAATTCCTTCCCAATATCCCATCCATCCCTGCCCTATGGCAGTGGGAAGCCATTCCCTCTGTCCTGTCCCTCCATCCCTTGTCCCCAGTCCCTCTCCAGCTCTCCTGGAGCCCCTTTAGGCACTGGAGTGGGTTCTGAGGTCTCCTTGGAGCCTTCAGTTCTCCAGGTGAACATTCCCAGCTCTCCCAGAGCAGAGGGGCTCCCTGGGAGGAGCAGCCCCCACACCCAGAATGGCAATGCCGGGCTGGGAGAAGCAGAATCCACTAAAAAAAAAGTAATCAGGAATAAACCAAACCCTCTCCTCTCCCTGTAACCTTCACAGACAGAAACAGGAACTGGAAGTTGACCAGTTTGGGGGTTTGAAATCCCCCAGGACACGAAGCCAGCCCCTCCTCTCCCTGTCTCCCTAAAGCCCTGTGTAGTCTTCAAGCAGGTAAGAAAATAAAAGCTCAATTAGAGCTACTGTAACTCCCCAATTGTTTAGACATAAGTGTCTAAATAAAATAAAGGGCTTAATTAGCAAGATCATCAACATAAAGGCAGATTTGAATAAACATTCGCTGCGTCAGTCACAAGCAATTAAGGTTTCTCTTGATAAGAGCAATCTCAGCTGGATGCAGATGCTTTCAATAAAGCAAATATTTTTCCTACTCGGAATAATTAAGCCCACTATTTTTTAAAGGAGCTCTGCAAAGGCTGGTGCTGGGAATAATCAATATTTCCCATTCTCCCCCGGGAACCACATCATCCCTGACAAGGGAATTTTCAACAGCAAGGGAAGTGTCCTCCCACGGAGGACTTACAAGAAATACTTTCGTGTCCCACTTAAGTCAAACAAAAAAAAAAAAATCTGGCCTTTGAAGGTCTCTCCCAGCCCACACCATTCCGGGATTCTCTGACTTCACCTGAAATAAGAATAGAAACAGAAGCAACCTGTACCCGAAGACACCGGGTTTCTATCCATTAAAACAAATGGGAAATGCACAATGGGATGTTTTTAGGGGCAGATGAAGGAAGGACTCACAGAAATGACCTCCTGTGACAGATCTGATGAAGGTCCAAACCAACTGACTGCTCCTGGCACGTGCTGCCCTGCAGAGATCCCAAAATGGGAGTGTTCCCACTCTGCGAGCCCTGTCCCAAGGCTGGACTCGATGATCTTGGAGGTCTTTTCCAACCTAAATGATTCCATCCCTGCCTCTGTCCCCACAGGGCTCGGCCAGGACAGTGCTTTGGAAGATTTCATCCACACAGGAGTATGAAAAGCCACTTATTTAACACCCTCTGGATGGGCTTTGCTCCTTGCTGGAAGCCAAGGGATGGTAAAAAGAA
Source organism: Rhagologus leucostigma (assembly GCA_013397725.1). NCBI lineage: Eukaryota > Metazoa > Chordata > Aves > Passeriformes > Rhagologus > Rhagologus leucostigma. Next base: position 553,866 of record VZTD01002300.1, on the reverse strand, counting down.
ATAAATCACCCTGCAACTTAATTCTGGTGGTGCCCAAGGGCAGCTCCTGTCAGTGCTGAATTCCTCCTCCTGTGGCTGATCCATCTGCACACGCTGCTAATCAGGTCGGCCCCCGCTCCCCTCTGCCCCAAATTGCATTTAAAACACAAATAATAATAATAAAACATCATAAAAACGTCACCAGACAAAGCAAATACACCAGAACCCCAAACCTGCTCTTGCTGATATTTTGTCCCAGCCCCTATAAAATTAACTTTTACAACTTTTACTGGCAACTCCAACCTGGGTCGAAATTATTCTCTGATTACTGTGCCCATATATCTCAGGGCAGCCAGTGACCCTCATCCAATTACCTCCAGGAACACTTCGCACACATCCAGGCTCCACAATTAAATCTGGGATAACGCACACCCCGCTCCCGGGGCGGAAAAGTCTCCCTGGGTGATTTGAAACGTGGCAACAACAAAAAAAAAACAACAAAAAAAAAATTAAAATAAAAAATAAATTTGCTCTTTTAATCCTAAAATCAATCATGCACAAACTTTAACGGCCCGGGAGGGTTGTGAGGGGTTTTTTTTTGTTTTTCAAACACAAAAAACCAAATAAAAGCCCCTCAGCATGCACGGTGCTGGCTTTAATTTCCTTGAGTAAACAGCGTGTTGTGCAGGGAAGAGGAATACCTGGAATTTCGGCTCGTTACTGCCCTATGAAATATGTCTCCAACGCCAGGCCTGGCTGTGGGATTTAAGCCTGACTTAGTGCAGTTGCTCCAGCCCAAGTGTCAGGACATGGAGTTTAATTAGCCCGGGCTGTGCTGAACGCCGCAATCAGATTCTGCTCACGCTGAGCAGCGTCGGCTTAAACGGCCCCAAAAGCATCAAAAGGGAAGGAGGGTGAGGAATGGGAAGTTTCAACCGGAGCAGATTACAGGCAGCTCCCAGACTGCTCCAGCTTTGGGGGGAATGGCTTCCCATTGGATTTATCCCGCTTTAAGGTTTCCTACAGAGCTCCTCCAGAGCACGGGGCTGTGGCGCAGATCCTCAGGAAAGAGGGTGCTGCTCCCAAAGGATGCCCAGCCCTCGGGAATGCTCCCCGTGGAGCCCGGCTCAGCGCCTCCCCTCGCAGGGAATGGAGGCATCCCGGAACGACTCCGTGTCTGCGATCCCGGTTTAATTCCTGAGCGCTCAGGGACAGCTTGGGGCAGCAGCTGGAGATTACTGTCCCCCGACACACTTCCCATCCCGATTTATCCCGGGGCTGATGGACACATTCCTCATCCGCCAGCAGCTCCGCTCCCCAGCTGCGGATGCCCACGGAAAAGAGGGAGTTTTCAGGGAAAAGCTCGTGCGCGCACTGTGAGGGCAGAACCCAGGCCTGGAAGCACAAATTAAACGTGGAAAGCTAAACAGGCCTGGAATCTCCTGGTTACTCATTTTAAATGTCAAGTTAAGAATATGAATTGCAATATAAATGATATCATTCTACCCAATGCAACTTTGTTTAGCAGCCACTGTCTGTAAGATGGAATTTGCCATGCAAAAAATGGAAGAGGCTGAACAATAAAAAGGCAGAAAATCCCAACTCTAGATATATCCAGACTTGTTCCAGCAGCATTCCCAAAAGCCAGAGCTCAGTCAGCAGATGAAGTGCAGAACAATGCAAATCCTCCCGCAAAAAGGGTGGAATTGACTGCAAAAAGCAAATCTAAAGAATAACCAATAAGCCCCAAACTAAGCAGCACAGGAGAGAAGCACAAACAGCATCAGAAAGAATCCTAAAATCTCCTGAGCTGGAAAGGACCCATGAGGATCATCAAGTCCAACTCCAAGCCCTGCACAGGACAATCCCAACAATCCCACCCTGTGCTGAGAGCAGTCAGCTCCACCTGAGCCTGCCGAACTCTGGGCATCATCCCTGATGTTAAAAATCGAACAAAAGGGGTGCCTCCGCCACTCCTGAGGGCTTTGGGAGGGAGCTGGAGAGGAAGCCACGCTGAAAAGAGCTGTCAGGAAATCCTCCCATCCAAAGAATCTGAAAGGACAGGCAGGGAACGGGGAAGAGAAGTGAGAAAATAGGAGAGGGAGGAGAAGGCCCCGTGATGCCCTCAGGTACTCCATGCGCAGATCCTGCCTTTGGCCGGGATGCACAAAGGGCTCCTTCTTCCGAGGGGAGAGAGAGCCATGCAGAACATTCACCATGGCTAATTAATTTCGGCCCCTCAATTACCAGGGGGATCTCGTGACACAGCTTTATTTGTAGCCTCTCTTTTTTTTTCCTTTTTTTTTTTTCCTAATAAACAAAAAGCAGATAAGAAGCGTGACACCTTTAATGGCTTTACAATGGCTTTACAATGGCTTTACAATGGCTTTACAATGGCTTTCCTGCCAGCTCATCCCACGTGGAAAACCTTGTCCTGCCTTTGGGAGTCCCACCACTCATCCCTAATCCGATCATCCACAAGGACATCCACATGGAATGGTTTGGGTTGGAAGGGACCTTAAAGCTCATCCCATTCCAACCCCTTTCCACAGGCAAGGACACCTTCCACTGGAATATCCATCCAAATCCTCTAGGCAGTGGAAATGCAAGAGGAAAATGGAAAAGCACTAGAAATGGAATTCCTTCAGATATCAAAGCAGAAAACAATCCTGTTTTATTACAAAAGATTTTATTACAAAGATTTGCTGCCTCCGTCGCTGTGTTCGGGCAGGAGACGCCCGGAGTTCCTGGACAAAACCCACAGGAATAAACAACACTGTGGGATTTTTTTTCAACTGGAAAGGGAAAAGCTGTTTTTTCTACACCCCAACACAGATTTCCGCACCAACAGCCACATGAAAATAATTCACCCAACACACCGTGGTCAGAGCTGCTGCCAGCATGCCCGTGGGAGGCTGGGGACCTTCACACCAGAGCCAAACTCACCAAAAATGTGACAACACCTTGATAACGTTGGGGTGGAGCCCCTGGGGAGAACCCAAGCTGCTCCCTCCTCCTCCTGTCCCTGCAAAGGACACGGAGCAGCCACGTGTGCCTGGGAATAATGGGGACATTCTTCCACCCACCCCAAGCCTCCCACGGGAGGGCCCAGGGCCTGCTGCAGAAACGGCCCCATTTTATTTAAAGGAACAAAGGACATTCCCTGAGCACCCGGGCTGGAAACAAACCCTAAAGCCAAGAGTTTGTCTCCACAGCTTTAATATCCAGGGCGGAATGCCATGAAATGGTGTCTAAAAGACCAGGATCAAGCACGTTGGATAACATAAAATACATCCGTGGTTTGGCAGTTGCCAGAGCAGGGCCTGCCTCTCACAACTGAACTTCTGCAAGCCAGAAGCTCTTTCCAAGGAGAAGACCAACATGAAGCCTCCAAAGAAACGTAGAAGCACACGGTTTTCCACAAATCCTTGGCTTAGCTAGAACAAAGGACATTCCCTGAGCACCCGGGCTGGAAACAAACCCTAAAGCCAAGAGTTTGTCTCCACAGCTTTAATATCCAGGGCGGAATGCCATGAAATGGTGTCTAAAAGACCAGGATCAACCATGTTGGATAATATAAAATATATTCATGGTTTGACAGGCCTCAGAGCAGGACCTGCCTCTCACAACTGAACTTCTGCAACCCAGAAGCTCTTTCCAAGGAGAAGACCAACATGAAGCCTCCAAAGAAACTCAGAAGCACACGGTTTTCCACAAATCCTTGGTTCAGCTCGACAAACAAGCCAGCAGAGGCCTTCCCTTCTCCCAGAGGGAGGGTTTGGGATGCTCCAGTGCTGTGGGAAGCACTGGATGGCTCTCCTAGAGACAGCCTAAGCCAGGGGCTCTGCAAAAGCAGCCGGATCTCTGGGATCCAGCCACGGTCCCATCCAGGAGGGAGCTCCTGGGACAGCTGCTGAAGGCTCCAACAGCATCAGCGCCTTCCCAGCTTTCTCTCCCTCAGGGACACACCGTGCCAAAGCCACGAGAGCTGTGCCGGCAGGAGCCAAAATTCCTGGTTCCTCCAGCTCTGCATCCTCCTCCTCCCACATGGACATCCTTGCCCCACCACACTTCCTATGACACTGTGGCACCGCAGCATTCCCTGGGTTTCAGCCATCCCACACCCCCTCTAACCCCATTCCCCTCCCACCTGCGTGCCAGGTTTTCCTTCTCCAGCAGCACCAATCTGGTTTCAACCCCACAATCCCTTTGTGCACCAACATCCATAAAAATCTTATCCGGGACCGTCACAACTCTCCCACGTGGAAGTGTTTATCACAACGGAGCCGCTGATGAATTCCTGTCACTGGGAAGGTGGGAATATCCCAGCCCCGCTGCGGAGCGGAGCAAACGCTCAGCTGAGAACCACAGGGTGCCTCGGAATTCCTTTCTTTCCATAAAGATAAGCCTTGGATCCCTACGGAATGAGCAGATCCCGCTGCGGGCCCGACCCAGAATTTGGCGAGAGGAGCAACTCCTGATGTTTCTGGGCTATCCAAAGGCTGCTTTAAATAAAAAATGAAAAAGGAGAGATCTCTCCTGCCACACAACTCAGCATAAAGCACATTTCTGGGCGAACTTCAAAAGTTTAAACCATCCATTCCCATCGGGCACGGAACAACTTCAATTTGGCAAAACAACAGCCGTGCTTGGAACCCCAAATCCAGCCAAAGGAATGCTGCGCCTGGGAGGGATGGTTCAGAAGGAGATAAAGTATTAAATTTCTGCTAAATTTCAAGCAATAAAATCAAATTCAGGCTTGGAGGGAAGGGAATGAAAAGGCCGATGTGTAATTGCTGGGTGAAATTTGTGTTTCATTTACTCGAGAGGGACATTTTGGAGTTTATCAAAACCAGCTGCTGTCACAGACACACACCCACGGTCCTGGAACATGGATGTGATTTATCCCGTGAAATCTGTAAACGAAACAAGACAAAGCTCTTAATATCTTTTATAATAAATTCTTTCAACAGGTAAAGCAAATCCCAGAGCAAGTTTTCCTAATGGGTTACAATAACAAAAATCAGGAATCCAGGAGCTCTGGATGGTTTTTAGTTTTTAATGGTTTTGGGCTCTCCAAAGCCATGAAACCAGTAAAAATAGGGAATATTAAATGGTGAATTAATTACTGCCCACTGACACCTGTAACTCTAATGCGCTCATGGCACACTCAGGACCGGGATGTACAAAATTCCTGGCAAGGAATTCTTCCCAAGATGCTTTTAGGAGAGCAAATTTTGGCTGAAAGTCAAATATTTGGCTAAAAATCCAATATTCCCAGGGGCTGGCACCTTCCCAACACGGACTCAGGACCACGTCAGGCATTGTGGAAACCCCTGGTTCCATAGCCAAACCTCGCTCCCGGGATTTGATGGTCCTTACTCCTCCTTCCCAAGCCGTGGGACAAACTGCAGGACAGAAGCGCAAGGTCTGGCATCACCTCGGGCACGCTGGGCTTAGATCTACCAGCTGGAAAAGTGGGGATCATCTTCAGGGAACCAGGACTTGGAAAGTGGCAACGAGATCCATGGATGAAGGAAGGATGGGAGTAAGAGGAGAAGGAGGAGATCTAAGGAAGTCAGTTCTCTGTTCTTTGGGATCAAAGGCAGCTCTTCTGTAACAGCAGGAGAAACAAACTTCAAATCATCATTTCATCCACTATCCCAGGATAAGAATTCCTGCCTGGAATCTCCAGCAGGCCCTAAAAAAGGAGGTGGACTAAAAATCTCCAGGGAAATACATCAGTGTAGGGATATACAGGGGTTTACTCTGGGAATGTCACAGCACACCCTACAAAGGGCCCTCCTGCCACAAAACCCACAAGGATTGGCTCCATCATTGAAGGGGATGGGGCCGAAAAAGCAATAAAAGGCTCCTGAATGTGCCAAGGAGCACTGGGGACAACTCAGGGAAAGGCAGAATTAACGTTCTCCTTGAGGATCATGAAATGATTAAATTGTAATTAAACACCGAAGGGATTTCACCTCATTTTGGCCACCACCTTTAACCAGCAGCACCAAAAAATCCCGGATCTGGTACAAAGATGTGAATTAAGATCTGCAGTGAGAGATTGCACGGAGGTGGAGGAATCCATGCACCCTCTGGAGCAGGGCAGAGTTGCTCATGGGCCCCGACACAGCCTGAGGGCAGCAGTGACCCCTGACCCCACTGCCCCCTCAGCCAGCGGGATCCAGCCTTCCCAAACCTACAAACGGCACTGCAGCCAGAGCCCTGGGCTTTATCATCCCATTTATTCCTGTATTTCCAGTATTTAAGGATTGTTTGTGTCCTGTTTGACTGCAAGGTTCTCATTGCTGTTCGTGCCTCTAAAATGTGAAATGGATCCCAAAATACATCCCAAAATCCCCGTCTGCAGCATCACCTCCCAACGTTTATCCACGCAACAGGCAGCCCTTTGTTCTTCCATGTAACCTAAAGGGAACTTTTCCTTCAGCCCACGGTGTAAATTGAACCAAAGTGCCGCAGGAACAGCCAGGAATTCCAGAGGGCTCTCCCAGAAACCCCCAGCCCCAACGGATCCCGTATAGGTGACAGATAAAATCCTGGAGGAGAGCAAACATCAGACATGTAGGAGAAGTTAGGAACATCCTAACTGGCAATTAAACCCATTCCATGTGCGATGTCGAGGCAATCCTGCAAAAATCCTGGATTCTTGCCCAAGAAAGTGCTCTGGGAGGGAGATGCTGCAGCCTGGCACAAGCACAGGACAGGAAACCTGGATTCATCCCCGGCAGATAAAACAGGAGACGGCACTGAGCCAGGAGTGAAGGAATTCCCTGCTCCCCTGGGACCTTGGAGGGTCCCACTCCTCGTGCTGGGTCACTCTTCAGTTATTCCAGCTTGGAAGGAGAGCAAGACCCAAAAATTCCTACAGGATGCAAATACAGACACTAAACAGGGCAAAGCCATGGCTAAATGGGTTTACACTGCCAGAGGGCAGGGATAGATGGGATTTTGGGAAGGAATCCAGGGTGGTGAGGCCTTGGCAGAGATTCCCAAAGAAGCTCTGGCTGCCCCTGGATCCCGGGAAGTGTCCAAGGCCAGGCTGGACGGGGCTTGGAGCACCCTGGGACAGTGGAAGGTGTCCCTGCCCGTAGGACCAGGGGTGCAGGAATCTGGAGAGGCACCAGCACACGAACTTTAATCTCAGCAGGTTCCAAATCCAGTTCCTGTCTGCATCACAAACCCAAAGTTTAATTAGGAAAGTCAGGTTTGACCGGCTCTGGGACCCCCCCTTTGATAACTGTGCCCAAATTATCCTTCCACTTCTCCTGGCACAGCAAAGAGTTCCCGGAGCTCTCCTTGGCTCCCACTCCCTCCTGGCAATCCCTGTGCGCTGGCACAGTTCAGGTTCAGTGCTCAAAGGGAGGGAAATGCCCCTCAGCTCTGTTTACCAACACAACTGCTGAGGGAGAGGGAAGGGAGGAGGCACCTGGAGCTGCCTGGAGACCTCAGGATCCACCCTGCTCCCTGCCCATGGGCAGCGCCTGCTGGAGCTGCTGGAAAAACCCTTTATGATGATTTTCAGCAACTTAAAAGTGTGGCAGCTGCACTAAAAATCATTAACGAAGGACACAAAGAGCCCAGAAACATTCCCAGCCCGTTCCTGCTGCCGTTTGATTCCCACATCTGCGCCGGTGCTCCCAGTCCTTCGGCTGAGATCAGAGCAGGACGGGGTCTCACATCACCTGCCAAGCTCTCACAGGCTGCTAAAATTGCAATTAACTCCTCGAATTAAAATATTCCCCTCTTCTCCTCGGGGCCAAGGATAACACATTCCAGCAGATTTCCACTGTGGGCCGCTTGCGAACTGTTCATTGCAGCTCCTGCCCTAAGGATTTACCAACCCTGACGGATGCCACGTGGAGCGGAGCCACCTCCACGAGGACACTCCTGCTCCTCCAGGAGATGACAGGGATGAGGGAGGGAATTCTGCCCCTCTGCCCCGCTCAGGCGAGACCCCACCTGCACAGGAAGGAGCTGGAGCTGCTGGAGAGAGTCCAGAGGAGGCCCCAGGATGATCAGAGGGATGGAGCAGCTCTGCTGGGAGAGCTGGGATTGTTCAGCCTGCAGAGGAGGAGCTTTGGGGTGAGCTCATCGTGGCCTTCCAGGACCCGAAGGGGCTCCAGCAGTTGCTGGTTGATGACTCCTCTGCATGAGCAGGGATGGCCTGACACCCTCCAGTTACAAAAGTAGAAACATTCCTGAGGGAGAAGAGGGGTGGGAAAGGGATTTTGATCCCAGCTCACTGGCGGTGTGGAATACTGCACTGGGAGAAGAGCGGAACCAGCAGCAGGACTCCAGGAGTTCTCCTTTCTTAGGGAATTCATGGAACTCATTGGCTCCAGGACAAGAAATCCTTCTCCTTGCTTGTCCCACCAAGCTTTAATTCCATGCCCTCAGCAGCTGATAGGAAACCCCAGCACAGCCCAGGCCCAGCTTCGGGGAAAGGTGGGCACTCCCTCACCTCATCCCAGAATCCATAAATCCATGGATGGATTGCAGACACTGCCCAGCTACAGTCAGACAGATCCAACATGACAGCAGGAAATGCAATCTTGTCCCGGGCTGACTGGACACGATCCAGCTCAGTCCTGTCACATGTCCTGATTAATGCTGAGGCAAGAAAAGCCCTTTCAGCCACCGAGACTGAGAGGGAACAGGAAGAATCTGATCCTTGGAAAACGCAGATCAGTGAATTCGTGGATAGGAGGAAGAGAAATGCCGGTTTTAACACAGATATTTCCATGATCTTGGCAAGGGCAGCGAGTCACAATCCCTGTTTTCCGTGTAAATCGGTCAAGAGGGAAAAGCCTCTGGAGAGAGAGCCTGGAGGAGTCAAAGCTTTTCCCCTGGAATGGGGAATGACAGCAGGGTTAGGAAAAAGTTTTATTTCTTTCTCTTCAGCTCTTTGGAGGCAGACTAGAAAACCTGCTTACAAAATCCCATAACTAGAAATGCCAGGAAGTGGAAGAAATGGGTCTGAAAATGGGAACACTCCTAAGGCTGGGAAGAGAAACCAGTGTCTCATATCTGACTCCACATGGGAATTCCATAGCTCCCAAAAAAAAAAAATTAAACATTTCAAATTAAAAAAAAGAGGAAAGGGTGTCCTGTTTTAAACTGGTAGGAAAAGGCTCCCTCCTGCTTTTATGGGAATTTTATCCCAAAAGTGGCTGGTTTTTGTTGCAGCGCAAATGACATCACACAGGAGATGACTGGACAGTTCCACACACGGTTTTACTGATCTGGGGAGGTTTTAGGGTTGAAAGAGCTAATCCACACTGAGTTCCTCTCCCAGCTTTTCTGGAGAATGCATTCCAAAAACGATAAGCAAATTATCTTACATTAGATCTAATTACAGAAGCTCCTAATTACACATCCCCGTTCCGAGGCAGTGGAGCAAACGCTGCGCTTCCCAGAACAGCAATTCCTGCAGTGCACAGTAAATCAGCTTGTGCTTGCCACTGATTTGAAACTTTAACCTATAAATTAAATTAATAAGAGACAAAGGCTTCTTTTGTGCATTTGCAAGCCTGTAGGATTTTAGAAATAATAGGACTGGAAAGTGATTTATATTCCAAGATTAAAGGTCAGTTCGGCGCACACGACTTTGGAGCAAAACACCACGGCAGAGACTTCAAATTAACTCGTTCCTGCACCCCCCTAACCCTGGATTCTTCTTTTTCCAGAGCTACAAGGGCTTGCTGTGAGCACTGGAGTACTCAGAAGACAGAAAAAACTCAGAAAAATATGTGGAATTCTTCCCGATCTCTGGGAAGGAGGGAAACGTGCCTGGGAATTGGCTGAGGCCATCGGCCCCTGATCACTGAGGTGACACAACCTGTGAGCTGCACTTCAAATCAATGTATGTCCAACATGGGAAGCTTACAACCACAAGGAATTCTATGGAAATGGCATAAATTAACTGGAAATTGGAGCTATGCAAATAAAGGGAAGGGCTCCACTATTTCTATGAGGTTCTGCCTGTGGTGGGCTCTTGTCCTGGCCAGACCCTGTTTTATTCTGGGGGAATAAAAATTCAAGCTGAGCTTAAAACCCTTGGTGCATGACAAAAATATTATCATGGAATCATGGAATGGTTTGGGTTGGAAAGGACCTTAAAGGTCATCTCATTCCCACCCCTGCCACAGGCAGGGACACCTTCCACTATCCCAGGCTGCTCTGAGCTCCGTCCAGCCTGGCCTTGGACACTTCCAGGGATCCAGGGGCAGCCACAGCTTCTCTGGGAACCTGTGCCAGGAATGTTAACCAGAGAACTGGGATTGGTTATTGCATCTATTCCCAGCAGAAAATCTCAGTAAGAGTCTGGGGGGAGGAGGAGGACGAGAGATGTGCACCCCCACCCACCGCTGGGAATGCAGCTTCTCCAGCAGAACTGAGGGAAGGGAACTGGAATGAGGGTAAATTCCCTACAAACCCTGGGAAGGTAGGAATGGATGGGAAAAATGACTCTCCCTAAACTGCACCTGCTAAGGAGGAGACCAGGAAAGAGATTATTCAATGTCCCTAAGTGCCAGGAAGGATGAGAGGAAATGAATCTATTTATGGCCACGGGGATTAGTTCTGACCATTGGGAGAATCCAGCTGTGGATACATCGGGATGAGGGCTCTGGGCAAGGTCTGGAGGCCCCAAACTGGAGGTTGAGGACCGAGACACCTTCGTAGGAATAAAGGAGATGCCAACAACATCCCAGGAGGCCCCTGGGCCTTTCTCTTCCCTAAAGCAAGAGGGAAAACAGACCTGGTAAAAAATTCCTCCCTGTGAGGGTGGGGAGGCCCTGGCACAGATTTCCAGAGCAGCTGTGGCTGCCCCTGGATCCCTGGAAGTGTCCAAGGCCAGGCTGGACGGAGGTTGGAGCACCCTGGGATAGTGGAAGGTGCTGGGATTGGAACTGGATGAGCTTCAAGGCCTCTTCCAACCCAAACCCAAAATTCCATGTTGCTTCTAAAGATTGGAAAATGTTCTTCTGCCACTTCCGCCTCTCATTTCTGTCTTCCAGAAAGCATCAAAATTTGTCATCTTCCTTCTCTTTGCACATTTCTTAAAACACCCCATTAGCTGGCTCATAAATCCATAATTTAAATAATTACCAGAGCCTTGCCTCTGTTATCTTGCAAGCTGCCAAACCTCCTGAGCCCTGCACGTTTCAGGAGCGGTGCATTATTCCCCACAGCCCTGGGAGACAGAGGGATGTGAGGGGATCCAACATTCCTGGCCCTGGAGAAGCCCAGGGAGGACATGAGCCACATGCAGGGGCAGAGCGCGGAGAGCTGATGGAGTGGCTGTTGTAAGGATTAATCTGATTAGGATTGAAAAAGACCAAATGGGGGGAGGGGGGGAGGAAAAGGGAATATTTAAGGGAAGCGAGGAGGGTCCTGGGTGGTCTTTAAACGAGTTGGGAACAGTGGGAGAGTGTAACGAAGAGATGAAATCCAATAGGTGTACAGGAAGCTTTCGCCAGGCTTAAAACAAATCCGTAAGAAAAACAGCAAAGAATCCAGGAAGAGGAATTGTGTTACTGCTGGAAAGGGGATTGGCATATTCCCAACGCAGGCCCGGCGTGTGACTGACAGCTCTGCTGCTGATCCCCCTCCCACACCCCAAACCTTCACCACACAAAGTTCCCTGGGGGGGAAATCTCCACGAAACCTTTGCTGGTTTATCCTGCTTTGGTTTGGCAATCGTGGAAAGCTGAGGGAACCAGTGGGGGACAGCAGTGGCAGGTGCCACCCACCTGCTCGGCAAAGGGGGAAGGCCAGAAGCTGCTCAAGGCGTTTTTGAGTAAATACAGACATTTTTGGTGAGGAATCACAGAGAGAAAAGCAGATTTGAACTGCAGCAAAGAGAGAAATAAAATACTGTCCTAATCCCGGTGCTCCACTGCCCGTGGAAGACGTGTCTGGGCGGGATTATCACTGGAACTCACATAGAATTTACGTGGAATTTTGGAATGGTTTGGGTTGGAAAGGACCTTAAAGCCCATCCAGTGCCACCCCTGCCATGGCAGGGACACCTTCCACTATCCCAGGCTGCTCCAAGCCCTGTCCAACCTGGCCTTGGACACTGCCAGGGATCCAGGGGCAGCCACAGCTGCTCTGGGCACCCTGTGCCAGGGCCTCCCCACCCTCTCAGGGAGGAATTCCTTCCCAATATCCCATCTATCCCTGCCCTGTGGCAGTGGGAAGCCATTCCGCTTTCTCCTGGGATTCCAGACCCTTGTAAAAGTTCCTGCATGATTCTCCCTTGGGAAGTTTCTCCTTCAGCACCTGCCTACATCCACTTTTCTCCAGCAGGCCGTGGCTTCCTGAATCCAAAGATGCCAGGGCTGTTTTCTGATGTTGATTTGTAGCTCCACCTTTTATTTTGATAATTCCCTGACCAGACACTCCTGCCCCCTTCTCCTGAATTCCCTCCCAGAATCCTGGTCCCCCTGGGCACAAAACTGATGCTGATTTTGAGGTGTTGGGACTCCACTTCCCACCCGTCTGCCGCGTTTGGTGCTCCGGGAACATGAGCCAGACTCCTGCTCCAGCCCTGACTGACAGCAAACCCCTGCTCCCACCAGTGCCTGCCTCTGGAAAGCTGCTTCCCTGCCTGCTCTGCTTGGAATAAAATATCCCCTACCACGTCCCTGCATAAATCTGCTTTTGTTCTGCCTCAGGCCCCGCGTTATTAATCACCCTCGTTCTTCCGGCACATCCTTTGAGGGCACAAGCCCCGGAATTCCTTTCCACTTTTTAAACCCGGCCTAACTGGGCATCACTGTCAGTATTTATCATTCTGTCTCCTGAAACTGCAACTCCACCAGGACGGCTACACTTCTGGGAATTCACTGCTCCGAGAGCTCAGCCCTCATTTTCCGAAGCGCTGCTCGTCTGCAGCACTTCCAAATCCTGGGAAACCAGGACTCCTTCCCAGAAGTGCTCAGCTGGAAGTGATATCCCTGAATCTCTGCCAGCAAACCCGACCTGTGCAAACCCAGCAACGCAGATCCTCCAAGCCAAGCCCAAATCCCACTTTTAAAGCGTTTGCTCCCTCTTTTTTTAAGTGATGGGCACCTTCAGAACTGCAGAGCCAGCCCAGCCTTGGGAATAACAAACCTTTCCAGCAAACTGCATCCAAAGATCCCATGAATCCATGTCAGAGACCTGGGATTCATCTGGAAAGCTGTCTGAGATCAAGCTCTTCTCGCAGAGCCCCATACAAAGTCCAGATACAGCATAACGAGCTTTTGATGTCCTGCTGACATTTATCTGCCAATATTACTGCTCCAAGCACTTGCCCTACGATGGATCTCGTTATTTCACTGATCCCAGGCCAGCTCAGCCCTCGGCCCTTCCTCCAGCCTCATGCAACTCCCCAAAACCCAGCAGAGAGCCCCTGATCCTCAGCTTCCAACCCCCGCTAAGCAGCCCTTCGAGACGTGGGAATAAAGACAAGTGGTTTTGCAATTCTGCCTCCGAAAAGGTCAATTCTCAAAACTTAGGACCAAATGGGAAGGAAAAAAATAAAGCAGCTGAACACAAGTGCGTTCTTCCTTCAGTATCAGTCACCTTAACTTGAAGAGCCGTTTGCTTTTGCACCAGATGAAAATAAACTGCATTTACAGCCCTCCATGGGCAGAATTTTGTTCCCTCTTTGCTCTCCTTACCCAGAACTCATCAACAGCAGCTTGGGCCTCTCCAGAGAATCGTCCCACGAGGGCAGAGATGGAGCACAGCTCGTTTCACTCCCGTTTTCACGGAAACACAACTTCCAGAGGGTGAATTTTCCTGTTTCAAGTTCCAAATCCCATGGTCACTTCTCAGAAGCGGCCCTGAGCTCACAGCCACGTGTCCAGCTCACCCCAGGGCTGCTGGACTTCCACAAACTTTTCAAATGAGTTTTGGGGAGATCTGGAAAATTTCCCCATGTCGAGGCTGCATCTTGTCCCCTCCTCAAGCCTCACTTGTGCCAGACTCGGACACAACCCTGAGCAGGAACCAGCAAAATCCCTCAGCAAAACCCTCCAAGCTCCCACCCTGCACGAGGGAAGGAGCAGAGACACAAATTATTCTGCATTTAATTAAATTTAGGAAGGAATCCTTCCCCGTGAGGGTGGTGAGGCCCCGGCACAGGTCCAAGGATTGTAAACTTAGGACGCTCCATAAATATTTTATAGCATAATTATTAACGTGACCAACAAAAAGATCCCCCAAATTATTTGCATGGTAACCTCCTTTAATAATTACTGTTTTCTCTTGAATTCAGCACCACTTCCCTCGTCTGAATTTGCAACTTTAGAATTTTCAGCACGAAATCTGAGCACCTGCTTCCCTGCTAGGAACATTTTCCCTTCCAGCGACGCAAACTGTTGGAACAAAGCCCACCCTGAGCCATCCGGGCCCATAAAAGCAGCTCATTTTCTGATTCATCCGAACAGATTGCTAAATATTATTTACTTTTTGTTTCATAATGGCTTGGAAAAAGCTGGATGAAAAGCTTAACGAGGTCTAATCCAGCGGAGAGAAGGGAGAAAAGGAATGAAGAGGCAGTTAAGGAGCAGTTTGAGCTTCCTTATCGCCCTTATCAGCACAGCTATCAGTCAGCAAGCCCTAATTAGGCACAAAAGACATTGTGCTTCCTTCCAGAGGTTCTCCAGGAACCGGGGAGCTGCTCTGGCCGGGGCTGGAGCACTGACTGACAGCCTCTGCTTGGGAAAAGCAGTTCCACAATAATTAGGGACAATTTGTCCCCGTCAGGAGCGGCACTGTGGCTGTGCAGGAGCTCGGGGACAGAGCAAAGCTTTTCTCAGCAGCAGCGCCACTTTTGGAGCTAAAATGGGGCTCAGACGAAGCAGAGGTTGGTTCAGTAAAATCCTGCAAACTTTGCTGCTTTGTGGTGACCAACCCACCCTGAGCTCCTCCAGGTAACTCCAGAGCAGGGAAGCAAATCCTGGATCTCACTTCCAACGCTGACAAAGATTTGTTGCTCCAGGAAAGGGGTTTAGTTTTGCTTTCCCTTTATCCCTTTGCTTCAGAAAATCAGTTAAGGTTGGAAAAGACCTTTAAGGGCATCAAGTCCAACCATTCCCAGCACCACCACCACGGCCACCACTGCCCCATGTCCTCAAGTGTCACATCCACACGTTTTTTCAACACTTACAGGGATGGGGGCTCCAAACCTCCCTGGGCAGCCCCTTCCAATGCCTGACCACCCTTCCCATGGAGAAATCCCTCCTGATGTCCTACCTGATCCTCCCCTGGCCCAGCCTGAGGCCGTTCCCTCTCCTCCTGTCCCTGTTCCCTGCGAGCAGAGCCCGACCCCCCCGGCTGCCCCCTCCTGTCAGGGACTTGTGCAGAGCCACAAGGTCCCCCCGAGCCTCCTTTTCTCCAGGCTGAGCCCCTTTCCCAGCTCCCTCGGTCGCTCCTGCTGCTCCAGCCCCTTCCCCAGCTCCATTCCCTTCCCTGGACACGCTCCAGCCCCTCAGTGTCCCTCCTTTCCTCGGACAGGTCAGTGAGGTCCCTCAGGAGGGACCCGTGGCCGTGTCCGGCAGCTCCGGCGTGGATTCGGTGCCCAGCGGGGCTCCTGCCCCAGCAGCTGCTCCCACAGCTGTTCCCACCAGTTGGTGGCTGAATTTTCCAAGATATCTGTCTGGAATTAAAAAGCAGCAGCACTTTGGCAGCCGTTAGGAAAAACGCATGGCTGGATTGGATCCCATCCGGAGCACTTCCCTGGTGGAACACGGTGGGACGGGAGAGATGCGGCCATGGAGGACTTCCCCATTCCAAAACCCCTTTGATTATCGGCTGGGCTGCTCTGCCAAAACCTCCACCAGCATCCAAAGGCTCCTTCTGGAGTGGCTGGGATCTGAAATGTCCATGTCCTGCCTGTGCCACCACAGCTGGCCCGTGCCAGGAGATCTGGGCAGAGGGAGCTCCGCAAGGTCAGGAGCTGCAGGGCTGGTGGGATTTTCCAGCCCGGCTCTTGCCCGAGGGGATTTGCTCCGTTTGGAGCACGTTGGGATGCCGTGCCTGTGCCAGCCAGGCTGCACTCCCAGACTCAGCCAAGCTGGGGCCAGATAAAGCTTGGAACAGGAGCTGCTCCCCCATCCCGATCCCAATCCTGGCTCAGACCCGGTACCCGCTAAGAGGGGTTGGGAAGCTGTTCCAGCCCACCTGGGTGATGTCCTGCAAGCTCCAGAAATGGTCTGGAGTGGCTCAAAACCTTCCAAGGCAGACCTTCCCAGACCAGCTGTGGGATGGAGCTGCTGGGCTCTGGGAATGATCCCTCTGGAGCAGGCAGGGACAGGTGGACACGCTCAGCCACGTCCCCCCTTGCACAGGCAAGGATCCAAGGCTGCCTCTGCCTTCCCTGGCAGGTGGGATGTCCCAGCCACTGTGGGATCCATGCCAAAGGCTCCAGTGGAAGCAGAATTCCAGCTCCAGCCTGCAATCCCTGCGCAGGGATTAGTCAAGCCTGGTGTCCACAGAAGATAAATCTCAATAATCCTGATGCCAAACAGACCTGAGACCCAGAGCAGCTTCTCTCTGCATCAGCTGCATCAGGAACAGCTTCCACTGAGGAAAACTCCCTTGCCCTGGGATTTCTTGCAGGGCAAAGAGCCCTCTAACCACAGTGAAACAACAGCAAACCCCAAAAAGGGATAAATATACCCATGGATGGCAGATTCCAGGACTCCTCCTGCCGGGTGCCACCCAGGTGTGTCCATGTGGACGTGGAGCAGACGAAGCTCCAGGACACCATGGGGATTGAGATCCCGACCCAGAGACACTCCGGGTGCAAACCACGCGCCTGCCTTGGAGCCCCTGGCCCGGATAGCACAGAAACCCACAGAGAAGAAGGTTAAATTCCCTGTTTGTGGTGCTTCGCCAAGCTGGGATTGGAGTCTGGGACTCCTGGCACCCACAGCCACGATTAATCCAGCAACCCTCATCCCAGGCTCCAGGCAGCTTCCTGTGCCAAAGCCGAGCCTGGTGCTGCAGCAAAGTCTTCTCCACCTCCAGCAGAGCCTGAATTCTCTCCCACATTTCCTGGAGCCCATCTGCTCCTCAGGGATCCAGGAGGGTCAGGCTGGTGGGAAAATCCGTCTCCCATGCCAACCATGCCATTCCCCTCTCCAAATGACACAGAGAGCCCTCAGTGAGGAGCAGAGCCCCAGCAAGGCTGGGTTAAGGCCCTACACACCAGAAAGGAAAGAGGGAGGGCGAAGGACCCATTTAACCATAACACCACCGCACTATTCCATCCACCATTCCTGACAAAAGTGGAAATGTTCTTTTCCACGAGCAGAGCTGCAGGTCCTACTACAAATAAATAGTCCAGGCAGGGATGGAGGCCATGTGTTTCCATTAATTCTCTTGGCACGGGAGCCCATGTAGATCTTGGATGCAGCTCGTGCTGGAGCAGGAGAGCTGGGGTGGCCAACATACATCCCAGCACACTCCATCTGGCCCAAATCCACCCCCGACCTGCTCCAATCCCCACTTTTATCATCCTAATTATGAGCAGATTCCCAGCTCCCTCCCTCCCTCACAGAGGTACCTTCATCTTCCCCCTTTTCTCCCTCCCTGTGGCTGAAATCAGCAGGTGAATCCCAGCCCTTTGGGATTTTTGTGCCATTATTGCTGGTGGACAAAGTTTGGCCTCTTTCATTTTCCTTTTCTCGCAGCCTCTTTTGTGCGGATTAAAATAATTGATATTGATAACGAGATCTGCCCCTTGCCCCTGGTCCCAATTACTTGCACAGGCTGGGGATCCTCATGGATATGACAGGAATGGTCTTCATTAGCCCTCTGGGCTCCAGAACTGATGCTGGGATTGATTTGGGAAAGCTGGGATTATTGGGCCTGATTGTTGTGGGCTGAGGTCAGCGGCGGAGCCGGCCGGGGGCTGGCTCGGAGCTGGATTTTCCCCAAGTGCTGCCAGGTGCCTGGATAGCAGGAGTGGATAATTTACTGGGATAATTTACTGCAGCCACCTCCATGTTCAGGATTAGGAACGACAGCACTGAAGGGTCTTTTCATCCCAAGTTTTACTCGGGATGAAGTTGGATCCTCGGTGTTGTGCGAGAGCCAAGGGAGAGGCAGCTTCGGGACAGGCACAGCCCCACACCGAGGGGGGAAAGCCCAGGAGAAGTGAATGACAGCGACACAGAAAAGGAGATTTAAAGCTGAAAAGGCAAACAGAGCTTTTGGTACCTGCAAAATCCTATTTCGTAAAGTCATGGAATTGTTAAAGTTGGAAAAGCCCTTTAAGATCATCAACAACAGCAACACCAACCACATTCACCACTGACCATGTCCTCAGGTGCCACATCCACATGGATTTGGAACACCTCCAGGGATGGGGGCTCCACCACTGCCCTGGGCAACCCCTTCCAATGCTTGAACACCTTTTTAGGGAAGGAATTTTCCCTATATCCAATCTAAACCTCCCCTGGCCCAGCCTGAGGCCGTTCCCTCTCCTCCTGTCCCTGTTCCCTGCGAGCAGAGCCCGACCCCCCCGGCTGCCCCCGCCTGTCAGGGAGTTGTGCAGAGCCACAAGGGCCCCCCTGAGCCTCCTTTTGTCCAGGCTGAGCCCCTTTCCCAGCTCCCTCAGCTTCTCCCCATCAGATTTGTGCTCCCAAATATTTGATGGCCACAGATTCCAGAGCAGAGACACTGTAACAGCCTGGGCCACTCGCAGTGGCAGTGATCTCAATCCAGGGAGGGGAATATTCCTGCAGGACCATTCCCTTCACCCACCCAGAGCTCCTCACCCCGAGAGCATCGCTGGACGCAGCATTTTCCTTTTTACCGTTTATATAAAACTCAAATGCAAAAACAGAGGTGAGGAGAGAGGGGGAGCTGAGCTTGGCTCTGTAACCAGAGAGGAGAGGAGCCCCAGAGCCAGCAAACAACCCCCAGTTCGTGATCAGAATGCAACATAATCACTGCAGCAGATGTGAAAAAGATAAACCCACGGAGTTCTGAACTGCCAGCGATCTGCTCCGCGTGTTGGAGAGCACAGGGATGCTCTGTTTCTGTCCAAGTCCACATTTTGGGAGTGTAAGCAGGGACAACACCACAGAAAGCTCCTTTCTGCCCCTGCCCTGCAGCAGTTTTGCAGTGGGAGTTCTCAGTGAGGCTCAGGTTTGCTCCTGGATCCACGATGGGGAGGGGAGGCAAGGAGAGAAACGGGACTTTTAGGCTTGTGGTTGGGAAAAACAGCATCACCCAGCTGGCACACGGACACGGCCTGACTGCCAGAGGCTGGGATGAAGACGGAGAACACGGAGAGCTGCCTGGCAGGACAGGAGAGGTTAGGGAAAATTATCTTACCAAAGAAAAGCAGACAAGAGAAATGAGGTTTTGTGCGCACATCACTCACCTCGTAGTGATAATCCATGCACGTTAACTCTCTCCAGCAGCGATCTCCTCGGATTTTAATCAGCCCCTGGGGGGAAAAAGGGCAAAAACACGGTCAGAAATGTTTTATTTTACTTTATTTTGTGTCTCAAGATGTCACATTCTGTGGTTAAACTGCAGAGGCTGAACGAGACCCACGGCACATCCACAGCCTGGGTCCAGTCCTTGTTCCCAAGGGAACATCAGGGATGTGACTCATTCCACTGCCTGGTTACTGAAAATCTGACATGAATCCTTGTGGAATACGCCAAATTCCCCTTCCAGGAAGAAGCCTCAGCCACACCTGAGCCTTTGCTCAGGTCAGAGCAGCCCACGGCTCTTGGCATCGCTTCCAGCATCCCTGGGAAGCAGCAACAGGAAAAACCAGGGATAACAGACAAAACCCAGCAAGATTCACGATTTTAACATCCAAACCCAACTGTTTCCCTCGGGCACAGCCACCTCTGCTGCCTGTGGAGAAGGAAGCAGCGCCAGGGAGCTGAGGTGGGGACATGGAGTGGGGATGGGGACACAGAGCTGGACTCAGAGATGCAATCAAAGTAATTAGAGAAACAAAAGAGGAGCAGGGGAAGGAAGCTGCCAGCTCCAAGCACAGATGGCTGCACTGCTGACAGCTCTGCCCCACCTCAGGTTAGAGGATGGCAGGGAGACCAGCAGGTATCCCCTGCCCTGGGACTTCAGGGCAATGACACGGGGACATTTCCAAATCACTGGGTCCATTCCAGGGCTGGCAGCAATATTGGGATTAAATTTCTTTGCCTCAGTGATGAAGAGCAGAAAGGAATCAGTCGGCCAGAGCAAGAAAGACACCTGGGCAGGGATGGGCTGGAGCAGGAAGCCGTGCAATCAAGGCCTGCTTTGATGTCCGGGAGAGGTCCCTGATTAGGATCACAATATCCCAAATTGAGGAAAGCTTCACTAGTCAAAAGGTTGAAGCAGCTCTGTCATCTGCATACAATTAGGGGGTATTTGCCTACCTCTGACATCGCCCTAATTATAATGGCCCTGCTTTCTCCAGGAGAAAAACACCGGGAGTTTCTGGGAGTTTAGGGAACCGTTGCTGCTCCAGTGGGAGCATCCTGAGGCATCCTTACATTTGCAGCAGGGAAGCGATCAGTGACCTTCCAGTGCTTAATTCTGAGCTCAGAGGAGGAGATTCCAGCATTAGGACATTATGAATTCCATCCAAATTCCGGAAGGGCTGGAACAGGTTGGAAGAGACCACAGTGGCTCCTCTGCTCCAACCTCCCTGCTCACACTAAAACAACTCTTCACTTGCAGCATTAAACAAAGTTTAACGCGTTTGGGGCTCAAAAGAAATTCAAAATTCCAACTAAAGACCCTCCAAAACCGTCCACACCTCAGAAATATCCAGGAATATCCAGTTGCCAGGACTGTATATCTGTCTGACATCTGAGAGCACAGGGCAGAGCAGAGTTTATGAACTCCCGACTGGTAGAAAAGGGATGCAAAGTGATATTACCCAGGATTTCTGGGGTGGGAAAGCAGTTTTATCTCCAGGGATTTACTCAGCACATCCCAGCACTCTCCCCTCCATCCCTCCAGAGCAGGAGGAGCAGGGACAAGACACCCTCGCTGTCAACAGCCACGGCTTCACCCTCCCCTCCCCAACCACCCCCGGCCTGTCCTGCTCTCCAAGCTTTTCTAAAATTACAGGATCCAGCGATAGCATCTCCCGGGATGTGCTGCAGCTCCAGCCCCGGCAGGGCCAGGCCACAGGAGGAAGCTCTGTGCAGGAATGCTGCAATATTAAAACAGGACAGTTATCTTGATGACCTTCCCTCCTCCCTTCCCTGGGCTGTTATCAAGCGCTGTTATTCAGCAGGGATAATTAAAACTCCAATTAAAACAAGGATCGGGGAAAAGCAGCGCTCTGAAAATCCCAATTTTCCACTCACTCAGGCAGTTCATCCCTTTCTGTTTACTAGAAAGCTTTCAGACAGGAAAGTCACGGAAAGCTCTTCATATCAAAGATGGTTTGCAGCATAAAAACCTCCCACTCTCATCATTCAAGGGTTTCAAGTCAGCTTTACCCCGAGCTGTCTTTGAGGCCACTCCACTCCCACACTGGCACCTGAGTTTTCCAGTTTTCCCAAGGATTTGGATCAAGAACGAGAGCAAAAGGTGCACAGCAAACCTCCGTGTCCTGGGGCTGCAGCTCTGCTGAGCAGGGGCAGGAAAGGAGAAGGAGGAATCACAGAATCCTGGAATTGCTGAGGGTGGAAAAGATCTCAGAGCACCAGGCCCCTCACAGCAGCTCCGCACATGGAGGGGACTCCCGGAAATCGGGAAGTTTTCAGGAATACACTTTCAGTCTGAGCTCAAGGCAAGCAAACAGGTGGCCAAGTGAACCAGCAGAGGCCCTTTCACCTCCGTGGCCTGGCTCTGCATCCAGCTCCAGCCAGGATTATTAAATTCCCACTGCTGGGCTGGTGGCTGCAGCGACACCGGGGTCGGGCACTCGTGGCGCTCCGCTTCCTTGGGATAATGAGCGCTCCTGGCCTGGGAAGGGGGAACCCGAGGTCCTTGTCACAGCAATTTACAGCAGGAGGAGCAGAAAATGTTGCCCCTGGATTGAATTAAGCTCCAGAATGAAATATGGGCTCAATTCCTGCCAGGTTTGCTCCCTCCAGGGCATGGCCGAGGAGCTCGGGGACAGGATGGAGATGCAGCACCTGCTTGGACTTGGGAAACTCCAGGCTCCCCAAATGAAGGGGCATTAAATCCAGCAGCATTTCTCACAGGGCAAGGAAAGTCACACTTAGGATTTGTTTTTTAATTTAGTTGAATGGCGGATAATAAAATTCCTGGGTTTCGTTGTCCCCCACACACTCCATCCACCAGCCCTGCTCTGCGTCCACGGGATCACACCCGAAGGGCACTTCCCAAACTCTGGACACACCACGGGAGACTTTTGCCACCGTATTTTTCTGTTAGATAAGATAGAGGCAGATGAGATAAAGAAGATAGAGATAGATAAGCTCCTGTTTTGCTCCAGCACCATCAAAAGCGCTGATATTTCCCTACAGTGCTCAAGGAAAGGTGCCCACAAATTCACTTGAGCTGATCCAAAAGGAATCAGAGCCCCCCAGAAAAATCTATTTCCCAGCAAATTCCCAGCAAAAATGGATCCTGCTGCAGGGCTGGCCCCAGTCTGGTTTATAAAACTCCAACCACACCTGCCTGTTTATGATTAATAAATTCTCTCTCACAGGAGGAGGCTGTTGAATCCAACCGGTATCCAAGGGATTTTGGGGGTGGAAATCAAATCATCCCTTCGCTCCAATCAATTCCAGTCTTGCCTGATGGAGTCACCTCACACGCCCCCTCTCTTTCCCCAGCATCCAGAGTGTCCAACAAAGGGGATTTCGGGGGGAATGAAGCCACAGGGAGGATGTTTAGGAACAGCTTTTGTTTCCTAAATCCATGAGTTTCTTTAAATCACGGCAGCAATCCCAGTGGTGGCACAGGGAGCAGAACGTGGAACTGGGATGAGAGGTGAGCAAACTCCTCCGAAGGCTCAGCACTCCTCAGGTTTAGGGCACTGAAATGTGCATCTGCCCTGAATCCTGGGATTCACCTTCCCAAATCACAGACAGCAGGAGAAGAGGATGGGTCTTCCTTTTCCCACGGGATTTTTTGCAGGGAGAGGAGCACATCTGGACACTGCTCCTTGGACTGTGCCTTTCCCAGCTCCTGATGTTGGGATGGAGCTGGACACGGAGCGGGGAGGAGTTGCCGGTCCTGCCACCCCTGGCAGAGGGTGCGATCCCCCTGGAAAGGGAGGTTCTCTGCACACCTTTCTCTCCTCCCTGTCTTCACTCCAATTAGTTCCTAATGAGCTGCTTCCCTTCTAATTAAACCTGCCCACCTCCCAACAAACCCCACAGCACCGCCCTTGCTCCCTCTCCTCCCTCACCTCCATCCCTGATTCCCATTCCCGAAAAATCCACACCCAGGCACAAGCCCCAGCTCCAGACGCACCATCAGACAATTCCAGGAGGATTTTACGCTTGGAACACGGAATAAAACATTCCCAAAGCAAAGGAGGTGTTCCCTTATTTACAGGATGCCAGCAAATGGGATCCAGGGGATCCGTCATGGCTCCAGGGGGGATCCAGCCCCCACCTGAAGGGAGGGAAGAGCTCGGCTCCAACACCAAATCCTGCCCTTTCATCTTCCCGGGATGGCTGTGCCCAACTGTGCCCCTTCCAGGCTGCTGTACTTGGGTGATTCAAACCGAAAAAAAGCCAGAATAATTAAAATGTCATTCAAGCCCTAAGCCCATATGAGTCACTGTTCCAAAAAATATCTGAAAAATTCCTTCAGGAGTGGGGGATAATTATATTCCTCCCTATCTATTGATTTTTCTCTACAATGCAGATGTCAGATTTTCCACGNTTTTTTTTTTTTTTTCCCTGGAGTGAGTGTCAAGGAGGAACAAAGCACTTCTTTGAGACTTTTTCAGCCCAAAATTAATTCTGAAAAAAAAAAAATGGTACAGACAGGCCAATAGCACGGGAAGCTGAGCAAAAGGCTGGTGACTCAAGCTATGTCTGCAAAATTCCCTATTGATCCCAGCTCCAGAGGGAAGGGTGGGGAACGGGGCACCCACGTTACAAATTTAGAGTCAATTTAAAGATCCTTCTGTGTCTTTGTTGTAGAAAAGATGGGCAAAAACCCACCCAAAATTCCCCATCTAAATTCGAGATTTTCATTTCGCTATAAATAAGAACCGCTTCCAGAGAAAATCCCAGATCCATGCGCTTCCCACCTCTGCTACCCACAGGAAAAGTGGTTTCAGCATCTCTGTGAGAGCCAAACCTTCACCGGGGTGTTCTGAAACAAATTTAGGCCTCAGTTCATGGGAGAGGAAGGAGCTTCCTAAGGTGAAATCTGAAAATAAAATCGTTTAAGGATAATAGGGCAGGGCTGGAAGAGGCTCCCGGAGAACCTAAATCCGAGGAATCCAACGAGACCAACTTCTGCTGGGGGTCTAAAACCCTTCAGAGCTCCAGGACTCCAGACCCTCCCCGTTTCCCTCCCTGCCAGTGGATCAAGCTCTGTGGTGCAGGAAGGATGAGCTGGATCCCGGGTTTTCTTTTCTTTAGGGAATGTCACACAGGGAACAGGTGACACAGGTCCAGCTGCTGCTACAGCTGTGACAGCGGCAAACCAAAGGTTTGAACCAGAGCTGCACCTGACGTTCACACCGACCTCACTGCATTCAGATTCCTGCTGCTCCTCCCATGGAAAGAGAGGAAGAACAGGATGCCCCATCCCTGGAAGGGTCTGAGGACAGGCTGGACAGGGCTTGGAGCACCCTGGGATAGTGAGAAGTGTCCCTGCCCAGGGATGGGGTGGCACTGGATGGGCTTTAAGGTCTGTTCCAACCCAAACCATTCCATGTTTTACGACTCCTTGGCCAGGGAAGGACAGCTTTATGCTCCCCAGCCGACTCTGCTTTGCTCTGGACCTTGCCCATCCCTCCCAAGCCCACAGCCAGCCCTGTTCAGCTCCAAGCCTGGCACTTCCACATCACTCCGAGAACACTGGAAGTGTCCAAGGCCAGGCCGGATGAAGCTTGGAGGAACTTGGGATAGCGGGAGGTGTCCCTGCCCATGAAGGTCCCTTCCAAGCCAAACCACCCCAGGACTCTGCGATGATCCAGGTGAACAAATCCCACCTGCCCGGTCCCCTCCTGCACAGAGCGGCTCCGAGCTGGCCCCAGGACAGGTCCCACCTGCAGGAGCTCAGGTGAACCTGCACATCCTGCTGGAACAGGCCCAGGCTGGGCCAGCAGAGCCAAACCAGAGCCAGCACAACCACAGAGCCCCACACGGGCGGAAACAGCGGCCCTGGAGGAGAATTCCCTGGTGTTGACTTTTGCTTCCTTTTATTTGCTGCTGTTTCCCCCCCTTCAGCTCCCCCAAAAAGCCCCTTTGAGAAGCCACCAGGAGCGCAGCAGCATCTGGGGGGCTTTGAAGGCAGCGCCGCGAGCAGTGGGTGAAAGGGATTCTGCAAAATCCTTGGCATTGGCGGCTCCTGCCTTTTCCAGCCACCAAGGAACAACAAGTCCCGCTGCCAAGGGCTATTACCAGACAAATGGAGAGAGATCAGAGGCACAAAGGAGGTTGCTAAGGAGTCAAGTGTGGGATCCCTGCAGAGAGGAGGAGGCTGCAGCTGGGACGGCAAAGGTCAGAACATTGCAGACATCATTTTCCAAAAATTCCCATGAAGCCCCGGCGCGGGAGCCGGGAGCTGGCCCCGCCGAGCTCGCCGAGGAATAATGAGAAAGGCAGCGAAGAAAGCTCCCTTTCTTCCCTCCTACCCACGCTAATGTAATAAAACAAATTAGAATAATTATTCTCCATTTCAGGGCCATAATGCCCAGGATCAGGGCACGCTTGTCACCGAGCTGACATCTACATCCGCTGGATTCTGCTGTCGGGATCGCCTCAATTCCAACTTTTATTCGATTCCATCTAATGCGATTTTACTGCAGGCATCCAGATTCTGTTTGCTTCAAAGTCTTCCTTATTTTTGCCAGAAAGTTCATCTCCCTTCTTAGCTAATCACAGCCCCACCCTTTCCAGTAACCTTTCAAATGCCACCCACGTCCTGACACTTTTAACAGGCTCCGAGCGAAAACAAAACAAGGAACACGACGAGTTTCACACGAACCACAAGGTTCTAAAAGGATTTGCTGCAGTGGGTTCAAAGAAATATTTTTTTTTAATAGCAAAGAAAATTCTAAACCGTTTAAAAACATATTAAATGTCAAGTGGTGTATAAATAATCTGGGAGGAATTGATCCTTTTTTCTGTGAAAACACATCCCTGAGAAAGATGGACAAATCCACAGGAAAAAGTCGTGATAATTTCAGGGAAAAAAATATTGATTATTATAAATGTTTTTGCACTATTTTTTCTCCCAAAGCTGACACTTTAAATGATCTTTTATCCTCCTGTAAAAGGGGAAAATATCTCTTGTGTAGCTTTGAAACAGCAAAGGATTGAAATTATTTTCTAAGTCTCTGCCTGCCAAGAAATGCTCCCAACTCCTCTGTTCTGCAGCCACTTCCGAGGATGTTCTTGAACAGCTCAGAGAGGCTGGGCCTGGATTCGGGAAGAGAGGGGTCAGTTTGACAGTCAGAAAGGGAAATCTAGGAAGTGCGAAAAAAAAAAGAAAGAGAAATTTTGTTTACAGGAAGCAAAGCAAGGGGAGGGACGGCCAAGTCACAAATCCCAAGTGGAAAAGATGCTTTTGGGTTTCCCTAAATTCCCCCCGTGCTCCTCAGGACCTCGTGGCGGATGTAAGGAGGAGCAGAGGGAGCGACTCCTTGGAAGGGCTCTCCAAGATGTGAAGCCAAGAGGGGGAAGAAAACCCTTCCTGAGGGACCAGATCCCAGACCCTGCAAGTTTTAAGGGCATCACACAGGGAAGATGTCAAGGGCAGATTATTAAATAAAAATATATTTCTCTTATAAAGAATAAAATTATTACAGAACACACCTATTAAAGGATCTCATTCCTGGGACAAACCCGAGGTTTGGGATCAGGCTCATGGCCCCAGGACCCATCTGGACACAGACCCCGGAGTTCTCCCAGCCCCAACACCTGCAGCAGCCAGG
Source organism: Rhagologus leucostigma (assembly GCA_013397725.1). Classification (NCBI taxonomy): domain Eukaryota; kingdom Metazoa; phylum Chordata; class Aves; order Passeriformes; genus Rhagologus; species Rhagologus leucostigma. Next base: position 526,778 of record VZTD01002300.1, on the reverse strand, counting down.
CAGAGATTGGCAGCTTTAAATCTGAATTTCCTTGCTTTGGGCACTTTTAAATTAAAGTGGTAATGTGCTTTAAATCCTGTTTCTCTGGTTTTTCACTCCACTCTTCAATCCTTTCCCGCAGAAACTAATCAAGATGTCTCAGACTCACTTACACTCCCTGCTCCAGCCACCTTCCCTGGTAACTTATTCCATATGTCTGGGATCCTTCGCAAGGCTCAGCTCCACCTTCATTCCCTGTTTATTTCCAGTTTTCCGACGTGTTGTTGCACCCCCAGCGCTCAAAGCTCCCCCACCTCCTCCGTGCATCCCCAGCAGTGATAATTATTCCCTGTTTCCCAGAGAAGCTGTGGCTGCCCCGTCCCTGGAAGTGTCCAAGGCCAGGCTGGAGCAAGTTGGACAGCGGAAGGTGTCGGGGTTGGAAGTGGATGAGTTTTAAGATCCCTTCCAAGCCAAACCATTCCAGGATAATATTCCCTGTACAGAACATCAGCAAGTGGGCAAACGTGACCCAGGAGTCCTTTGGATAACGGACACAGCCCAGCAGTGCTGAGACATGCAGGAAAATGCCGATGGACACCAACCAAGCACCCCAGGATGCAGCCCGAGCTCCCACCCCACGAGTCAGCCAGGGAATGTTGCTCCTGCAGCCCAGGAAAACCCCAGGGCGGAGACATCACGAGATGCCCCCCGGCACTGCCCCCCTCACCCAGCGCAGGGCTGGAGGATGGACCTGCTGCTCCAGGACTCCTCCCAAACCCCGCTGAGATTCCATTCCCGTGCTCCCGTCCATTTCCCTGTGTTCATGCAGTTCCCAGGTGTGCTCAGTGCTGCTGCAGTTGCAGGCAGGTGTTGATGCCAAGCAAATTCTCACATTTCTGAGCTCGTGCTCACACAACGTCCCTCAGCCCCGCCACTGATGAAGAAACAGAAACTCCGTTTTATGGTTTACATCGACAATTCCTGATGACTTTCAGGGCACAAGGAGCTACTCCAGGCTTTCTCCAGGACGCTGTTGGCAATTCATCAGCTCCAATCCATCCGTGGGCAGGAATTTGGGCTCCCCCAGCACGTGGGTCTCACCTGCAGCAGGGAATTCCCCAGGATATATGGACTCCGTGAAGTTGTCGTCTACTCTCAAGCCTTGCGGAGAAAGCCCAGGACTAACGTTTGCTGAACGGGGTTTTAGCCACGAGTGGTGTTTGATGGAGAGCTCCTGAGCAAGGCTGCTGCCCAAAAAACCCCCAAAACAACCCAAAAATGAAGCAGAAGCTCTTCCATCTGGGAGGGAAAGCCTCATCTCGGCAGCACAAGACAATAATTAAATCAGAAGCTGCCCCAAAAGCTCCAGGCAGAGCTGGCACCCGTGGGACTGGGCTTTGGGAATCCACAAGATTCAGGGAGATGCTGGTCCACGGAAGCACAGCTCCAACCAGTCCCTTTTTTGGGAATCAGGGGTTATTAAACTCTGCAGTTTGGGAAAAGGGCTGCCAGGAGCCCCCTCAGGACCCCCAGCCTGCAGCGAGGGGCTCAGAGAAGGGGCTGACACTACCCCAAACCCATCCCACCACCGACCCCAAGAGCAGCTCCACAGGGAATGGAGCAGCTGGAAAACCAACTCTGCCTGCTGGATAAAATACTTGTATTTACTGGAGAGAGGGATGAGGCTTGGGGGGCACAGCAGGGTCCCCAGGCAGCTGCAGGTGACAAAACACCTCAGTGCCACCGAGTCAAGGACCCTGCTGGCCATGGGGCTGCTCCTCTTGGGAAGTCCCTGTGGCTCGGTTAACACGGAATCACAGGATCATCCGGGTTGGAAGAGACCTTCAGGACCATCCAGTCCAACCATCAGCCCAGCACCCCTAAACCACGTCCCCAAGGTGCCACATCCAATGTCTTGAACACTTCCATGGTGACTTCACCTCCCTGGGCACCTCATTCCAATGCTGATCGTTCCTTCAGAGAAAAAAAAAATAATTCTAATGTCTAATCTGACCCTCCTGGTGCAAGCTGAGGCCGTTTCCTCTCATCCCTTCACCTGAGGAGCGGCAGAAATCTCAGCACACACCTCGTGAATCTGGTGGGATCACAAATCCACACTTTGCATCTTCCAAGCCTCAAGAAATCCGAGCGACAGAGAGTCACAAACAAAATGATGAAGCCATCAAACCACCGAGCTCTTCTGAGGGAAAGCAGCCCTGCAAATGTGTGTTTGCAGCACTTATTGCCTAACAAGCTGCCGGCTCACACAAAGAGCCCCTATTCTGTTGCCTCGGCGTGTTCCTGGGAAGCATCCCTCTTTACATCCTGCTCTAATGGATTATTAGGAACATCAAACATATAGATTGAATCACGTAATTATGCCTTTTAAAAAGGCAGCAATATTTGAGCTCAGCCCAGCACTCGCTGCCAATCAAACCCCGGCAGCAGCGCCTGCCTGAGCTCCTCGCCTCCCACCACAGCCGGGATTATCCCACTTCTCCCGTGCTGTGTCACCCCTAAACAAGCCCAGCCAGCTCCTGTGCACAATAAAGCAACGTCTGGACATGATTTCTGGGAAGAGCTTTAGCCAGGAAACAGCAAAAACTCCCTAATCATGGAATGGTTTGTGTTGGAAAGGACCTTAAAGACCATCTCGTTCCAACCCTTCCTCCAGCATCCTTCACCAGACCGGGTTTGCTCAGTGCAAACTCCCAGGTGGTCAGAGCTCCACGTGGAAAATGCTCCCAAAGAGGAGACACTGAGTGGAGGGAAAAGGGGCTGACAAGTGAAATCAGCCCTGTGGTTCAGGAAGCGACCGTGGAAAACAGGAGAGCGAGGGGCTGAGAACCCGGAGCCATCACCTTGCAGAGGAGACACCGCCTTGCCCACCCAAGGAGCATTTCCACCCTGCTCCCCGAACACCCGGCACAAGGTGAGGAAAGCCCAGCTGTTCTCAGGGAATGCTGCTCGCTTGGAGGATTTCCAAAGGAAAGCCTCACCCCAACCAACCCGAAGAATCCCGGGAGAACCGTGCAGGAAAGCCAAACTTCCTGCATAAAACACAACCACTGCCAGCCCACCCTTGGGAAAAACTCCTTCGGACACACTGGTGCACATGCTCAGCCCCTGGCCAGGTCAGGAGGAAACCAAAGATGCCCTGTGAGCAGGTGCACCTGGATTCCAGGAGGATCCTTCTCCTTCCCGCTGCCCAGCCCAGGAGAAATCCCACAAGAGTTTGGGCCCCAAAACGTTAAAGATCCCATCAATCACTTGCTTGTGGGGGGCCCCATTTAATGACCTTTCCATGTTTTCCTCTCCCGAGCCTGTTGGTGATATATCAGCGTCCCAGGCACACAGGGACAAGTCTCTTCCCAAAAATATGGGGAGAGTTATTGCTCTCCTGGTAAAGCCGAGAGCAGCGCAGAGGTAACAGCAACAGAGATGTTTGGGAAGCACACTTTTCCTTTATATCCAACCTATCCCATAATTCAGAATATATGAGACACATCAGCAGGAGCAAAGCTCAGGCAGATCCCAGTTTAGAAGGAAAGCAGGATGCAAATTGGGGATCAGATCAGTTTTTAAGGAAATTAGGGATGTTTCGCTACACTTGGTGTCATGGGCTGTCAATTCATTCCATCAGCAGCATCGCAGCTGAGATCCACAGAATCCTGCGATCATTTAGGTTGGAAAAGACCTCCAAGGTCATCATCCTGTGACCAATCCCCACGTTGTCAACCAGAGCAGAGCCCTGAGTGCCGTGTCCAGGCATTCCCTGAATCCCAAGAAGCATCAAGGCCCCGGGATTCAGCCTCCATCCCTCAGGGATGAAGGGCCCGTGCTGACATTTGGTTGAGATCCCAGTGGTGAAAAATGCCCCAAATAAAATCTTCACCCTGAGATCCCTGAAAAAATTCCAAGCCAAAAAAATCACTCCAAAAGAAAACCCCACTGCTCCTCCTGCAGCGATGATCCTCAACTGAAAGTTCTGGGAGGTTCTGGAACATCCAAGCAGATGGAGCCGACGGGGTAACTCCCCTGCCACGCCTTTACTTTAACAGGGATGTGTCAGTTCCTGATGGATTCCCTTACAAGCTGCTTGGGAATTCCCTCTGGCACTGGGACAGTTCTGCAGCAATTGTTCTGTTTGGAATCACGGAGCAGAGAGTGACATCTCAGAAAAGCACACACAAAGGAGAAGAAATCCGGGGAAAGCTGGGAATTACCCACCAGATTCCAACAGTCTCGTGGAAAAGCCACAACGCCCAACCTCCCTTTTATTCCTTTGCAAGAGCCACTCAAGTGCAGCACCAACACATCCACACGGATCGTTTCCTCCCGCTTTTCCTCCTCAGCACAAACACCAGGAGCGAGCTGAAGGATCCTGCAAACCAGAGCAGGAAGCTTTTCCCCGTAACTGGAAAAACTCCTAAACCAACGGATTCAGAGGCGTTGGATTGGGGCAGTTCCCAGCTGGGATGGGACATTCCTGCTGCTGTCACCTCCAAGAAGCAGAACGTGAATTCCCACTCACCGCTCCGAGCATGATCCTGAAAATCAGCCAGCGGAAGCCCCAGATGACAATTCCGGAAGGAGGAGAGCGCTGGGGCAGGCGGGACAGGGTCCAGAGGGGGCAGAGGAATATTCCCAGGAATCCTGTCTCCAGGAGCTGTGATTCCCATCCTGTAGGGCCAACAAGAATGGAAAAAATAAATAATTATGGTGCAAGTGCTGGAAGTTATCCTGGAATTAAATTTAAATTGAAGGATTAAAAAGACCACTTTGAATGCTTTTTAAGGTTAATTTGGGGGAAATTAGGCCCCAGCTGCCCTAAAACAGACACTCCACATAGGGGGGATTCAGGGGTTTGAAGCTCTTGGGTTGTGTTGTTCTTCTCCAAGCATACACTGCATAAAAGTGGGTGTTTTATAAAAATTAATAACTTCAATGAAACAGAGAAAAATGTGATTTAAGGGACCTGGGAAGTGGCAGGGGACAACCAAGCAGTGCCACTGATTCCTCCAGTCATGGATGGATCCAGCAGTGCCACGGGCTGGGCTGGATTTGTGCCAAAACAGGGCAGTTTTAGCTTCAAAAGGCACTAATTAAGATCCCATTAAGTCTTGTCATTATCACCATTCAGTGCAATGAGAAGCTTGGAATCTCTAATCATAAAGAAAAATCAAAATGGTAACAAAATTGTCCATTGGGCCACTTTTACCCATTGCTGGATTTTACACATCCCTGGATTTAACCAAATTACCCTGGACTGAGCTCAGAGCAGAGCCTTGGGATCCCACCACGAACACGCTCCCTGGATCCTCTGGAGCAGACAGACTCCACCTAATCCATGCAAATCTGTATTTTGCATTTTCCTCTCCATCCCAGCCTATAAATATTGGAATGATTATTCCAAGAGAGGCAGCACACACAGCTCTGTTTTGACAGGTGAAGTCCAACCCCCACCACGTTTGGAAGCACCAATTTATCCCTGCCAAAACTGAATTGCTGCAGCTTTGTCCCACCTCCAATTATTCTGATTCTCAAATATTTCTGTGTGATATAATTGTGCTCTGAAACCATTAAAAAAAAAAAAAAAAAGGCACTAAATGGCACATTGGTGAGGAGAATTCCTGAAAATTCCTTGTTGGAGCATTAAGGCACTGATATTCTCAGCTACGTAAATTAAACCACTCAGTGTCCACGGCTCCTGTTCCTTCCCAAGGGCTCTCCAGGCACTTCACCAGTTCGATCCGTAACAATTCCCTTCACCCAGCCCAAAAAGGCAGGGAAACACATTCCAAACCCATTCCAAACCCATCCATCCCTTCCAGCTTCAGCCTGAGCCCCCTGATCCCCCACCCCGAGATTTTTCCAGCTGCTGATTTGATGTTGTCACACAAGCAAAGCCACGTTGAATTTGCTTCAAAATATTTTCAATAACAGTCATGAAACCTCATTTTTTTTTTATCTTAATGAGCACAAAGCCCCTTAAATCAAAATGGAATTTTTAAAACTCAGATTCTTGCACATCAAAGTTATTAAAAACTCCCCCTCCTCCCTCCACACATCCTGTGGTTCCCAGCACAGCCCCCCCAACTGCCCAGATTAATGTTTCTGGGAGGAGAAGTGAGGAATATTGTCCCAAAAGCAGCTGCAGCAGGAAAGCACCGGCTCATCCCAAAAGTGAAAGGTTAATTGTGCCTGAACCCAGCTCCGGGGCTGACTGGCACCAAAAGGGTCGTAGATCTCCCTCATTCCTGCCCGCACAAGAATCCCACTGTTATCCCTGTTTTCATATGGTAATCACCGCCTTGCCCTGCGTGGGGATGGGTGTCGGGGCAGGATCCAAACCCTCCTGCATCCCAGCGCATCCATTCCCTTGGAGATCAGCACTGCCCTCACCCAGCGGGGCCCACCAGCAGCTTTTCCTGCTTTGTTTATCACCCCAGCTCCCAGGAAGGCGGAGGGAAGGGGCACAGAAGGATGGCACAGGGCAATTCCCGCACACCCCGTGGCTCCAGGAGGACGCTCCCAGCACCCACGTGGCCCAAGCCAAGCCGAGGCCTTCCCAGTACGGCCTGGCCTCCCTGGACCGTGAGTTCAGCCTTGCACCTGTGCTTTTAGCCCAAAGGGACGGGTGGGAATCCTGGCACCAGCCGGCACAACCGGCGGAGCACGGAGTAAACAGCGCTGTCAGCTGCTGGGACAGACCTCTGGCATCCCCGGCCGCTCGGCAGCTAAGCCGGCCCCAAGCCGGGTTTAACTGCAAGTGCAGCCAAGGACAAACTCCGGTCACGGCCTGGGTCAGGAGTCTGGGCCCAAAATTCCTTCAGTTTGGGGTTGAATCCTGCCTGGCTCCAGCTGCTCCCTGGCAAGGGTGCATGTGGCACGTGGAGCTGTGCTCCTGACCTCAGGGCACGTCACAGGGTCCTGCTAAAACCAGGTTTAGGGTCAGATCAGCTAGGAGAGGCTCTGATTTATTCACAACTCCCTTCCTAAGGGATGGAGTCTCCCCAGCTGTCTGTGTGGGATCAGTTTTCTGGGATACATCACCCACCATGGCCAGCATTGGGAGCTCCTTCCCAGCATGCATGCATCCATCCATCCATCTCCTTGCCCTGGACCTCTCCTGGCCACAGCCTTCCCTCTCCCCTTCTCCAGCCAGCACGGACTCATCCTGACCACACTCTGTCACTCCTAGAAAAACGTGAAGCTTGGAGAAGACCTCTAAGACCACGGAGCCCACTTCTCTTTCAGGCTTCACCTTGCGCAAACAAAGTGCTGTTGGATGCAGCCCCATGACCAGTGGAAGCATTTGGGATTATCCCGGATGCTCCTGTGCCGTGGTTTCTATAAAAATTCCAGCTCAATCAGGAAGATTTGAGGATGTGAGCATGTTGAACACCACAAGTGAGTCCACAGCTCAGCGTATGAGGGGGGAGCTGGGCTCCAGCTCACCCTCACTCGGTCGTAAGCTGATACCAGACCCAAGATTACCAAATCCATCAGCAGAACCTCCCGCTCCTCCCCGCTGACTCACACACAGTTGTTCACATCTGCCCTAAAAGCTTCAAACTCCAAATCCTTTGGATTCTTAGACAGGTCTGAGGCCGGAGCCACGTCCCTGCTGAGGTTTGGGCGTTGCCACCTTTGAACAACATCCAGGGGGTCACAGAGCCCAAACACGCTGTGACACCTGCAGGGATCAGCCAGGCCATCCCCCAGGGCAGGGGAGCCCTGAGGAGCAGCTGGTTCCTCACTGACCCTCATTCCTAGCTCATTAACTCCAGGATTTCTCTCCCTGTTCTTCCCCTCCTCTTGCTACTATCCAGTGGGAGCGGTGATGAAGGTGAGGAAGGTGATGATTTAAGGTCCCTCCCAACCCGAACCATTTCAGGATTCTACAGTGAGAGGCATTTGCTGATGTGGCAGTGCCAGGAGCCCAGCACAGCCACATCCTCCATGTGCACCAAACACCCTGGGAAGCACATCCCAAACCCTCCTCCGACTGCAGCAATTCCCAAATGTCGATTCCCTTGATATTTTGTAGGGTGGTTCTAACACAGCACCAAATACGGACACGAAGGAGTCATCTCCATGACCTGAGAGGACTCAGAGAAGAAACTGGGATAGAATCATGGAATGGTTTGGGTGGGAAGGGATCCTAAAGCCCATCCAGTGCCACCCCTGCCATGGGCAGGGACACCTTCCACTGTCCCAGGCTGCTCCAAGCCCCGTCCAGCCTGGCCTTGGGCACTTCCAGGGATGGGGCAGCCCTATCTGGGACAGCCCCACTGGGGCTGTGGGATGAGAAGGCAGATATTGGCCATTGGGAGCTTCAAGAGCATCCACGCGGAAGCCACGGAGCATCCCAAAAACCAATAAACAACCTGGGAACGAAGGGAGCAAAGATCTCCCGCCTGTAGCGATGCCAGTTTATCACCTCCAGCAACATTCCCCAATCTTGGAGTTTTTGGGGTGAAACCCATCCCATAAACAGCAGCAAATCCTGTTAGGGCTCTCTCCAAGAGACAATTCCCATCCTCTAAGCCCCAACCAACACATCCGTATTCCCGGGCTCCATCCCGGGGCTCACTGATACTGCTGGGAACGAAAGGGTCACGTTGTTGACCCACCTGCTCCTGTTTTCCTCACTTGGATCTCGTCAAATTTCAGCAGCTGCAGGGCAGCACAAAGCCCCCCATTGTTATCTCTGGCGCAGCCGGAGAGGGAGCCACGGGCTGGGTTTTTTTGGGGGAAAAAAAAAAAGGGAATAAAATCAACCGCCAATGGCGGCTGCGCTCGCCCCACACGCGCTCTGAGGGTTTGGGACATGCTCGGAACTCGATGTGGCAAAATCCACGGTTTGGCATTTTCCAGAGGTCTCTGCTGGGGCAGGGGAGGAGGAGGAGCAGCGAGGATGTGCCAGAGGGGAAGAGGGAAGGCAGGAAGCAAACCCAAAACCTAAATACGCTTTTCCATATTCCTTTTAGGGTTTTTAAGTGTTTTGCCTCTTTCAAACGCTCGAACCCCTCATGCAATGCAGGGTTTGTGTTTGCAGCTCAACGCCAAGTGATGTCCAATTTTCATCTTTATTATTTACCATAAATAAATTCACCATCCCGAGTTATCACAGCTTGGCCATGGCTGCAGAGGAGTCAGCACAGTCCCTTTCCCCCAGTCTCCACATCCCAAAGCAGTTTGTTGGACAATCAGGGAGAAAGCAGTGAGGGAGGGAAGGGCTGAAAGCCTTCAGAAGATAAAAATTAGGTCCAGAGAGAGCGAATTTTTTTATTTTCTGTTTTTCTGACTCAAAAAAATCACCTGGCCAAAATCAACCCTCACACTTGGCCATGCTAGAGAGAGCTCACATAATTAACTCTTATTAATTCCCCTTCCTAAATACGGGATAAGGTGAAAACAGCCAATTGTTTCTCGCTGTACAGAAATGCCCACACATCAGATTTACAGAAAGCACGTTTGCACGGCACAGACAAATGCTGCTCCAACATATCCAGATTTTCCAGCTCCCAGTGCAGCTGTCTCCCTATGGATATTGTGTGTCAGACAGCCCAGCAGCCAAGGGGAGGGAGATATCCAATCCAGACTGACTTTCCCTGGAATTAGACCTGCTCCCGAGCCCACCTCCCTGAAAACCCAGTGTGGTTTGGTTTCAGCTCAAGCGTTTAAGCACCTGTTGGAAATATCTGAGGGGTGCTGGGCACCTCGGGATATCCTGGCTGGGGCTGCAGCTTTGGGTGGGATATTGGGAAAAGGTTCTTCCCCCAGAGGGTGCTGGGCACTGCCCAGGCTCCCCAGGGAATGGGCACGGCCCCGAGGCTGCCAGAGCTCCGGGAGCGTTTGGACACTGCTGCCAGGGATGCACACGGTGGGATTTTGGGGTGTCTGTGCAGGGCCAGGGGTTGGGCTGGATGATCCCTGTGGATCATTACAACTTCCATCCTTCACAGCAACGACTTCCTCAGAGGAAAGCAAAGCCCCAAACCATCCCTACAGGAGCTGCCTTAACACATCCCCCAGCCAGTCAAAACCCCACAAATACCCCAAATCCTGCTCCTGCCAGCTCACCCACAAACACCTCGTTCATCTCCAGTGTGGAATATTGGTCCCACTCACACCCACTGCAGAACCACCCCCACTTCCAGCTGGGTTTGGCTTCCACACATCCCAGTCACCACCTGTTGGAATGTGCTGGTTTTCTCTCTCCACTGCAGCCCAGGGCAGAGGGTTCTTCACCCAGTTCTGGGCTTTTTGCCTTTTTCCCAGTCATTTTAACTTTTCCAGAAGGACACCAACCCTCCCAGAGCGACAGACTCTCTCTCTTCACCCCCCAGCTTTCCAATATCAGTAGAAACAGAGGCACAAAACCATATAAGAAACGTTCCGGTTCATGTTGAGTTTTCCAAGTTTCCCTCTAACTGGACAGGATTTGTGGTGATTCCTAATGGAAAAGCCAATAATCACAACCTGTAAACATCAGCCCCCTGTTAGGAACATCAAAGAGCAGCTCTGAATCTCCTCCATCAACAGGCAGAGCACACATGTGAGGATTAATATTCAAATAATTCAGGTTTTCCAGTCAGTGGGAAAGCAAAGCCCAGGCACTTGTACAGCAAAGCTCCCTTTTCAACCAATATAAAGCAGAAAGTCTCAACTTTATGATTTAAAAACTGCAGAGCAACAAGGACGATTCATTTTGAGGTCATTGAAAATTCTGAGATGCTGCTCTGAGAAGCGGAGCTGAACCAGGACAGAGAAAGGATAAATGATAAAAGAGAAATGATTAAAAAAGGAAGAAATTGCCCATCAGATCTCCGAGGAAGAGACAATGAGCAAAGCCCATGATTTATTGCTTCTCACTCAGCGGTGCCTCTCACTGCCAGAGCCCAGAACAAAGGGACACCCCCACAGGGTCTTGAGGCTTTTCAGGGCTCTGAAAGCCAAAACTCAGAGGCTGAAGGACAGAATCCCCTTTGGCACCACGTCCTGGGCAGAGCTGATAACCTCAGCCCTCCGCCCTGGCCCCAGGACACCAACAAACCCAAAATCTGACCCAGCTTTCCACAGCCAAACCCATCTCCAACCACCACCATTAAATATTTCCCATTTCTTGTTCACCAAAGTTCCCTCAGCCTGGGGATACTTCACACTTCTGCAGCCACCAGGAAAGTTCTGGCTGTTGCTGGAAGATTTGGGAGAACGTCAGCAGGAACTTTTGTTCTTAAAGTATAAACTCCCCAGAAAAAAAAAAAAATTTAGCATAAAAACTTTTAAAAGCTTCCAAGTGCTCTCCAGGGTAGTCATTAGGAACTACTTAGGTAACAGGAGGGTGATAACAGGGAGTTAATGCAGCGTTAAATTAGCCCTCCTTCCATGCAGAACTTTAAGTGACAGAGGAATCAGTTGGGAGGATTTTTATTTTATTTTTTAAATAATGAAGTTAATGGATTTCCTGTTTTTAGCTCTGTGGGCGGCTGTCAATTTGAGGGATCCGTACATACTGTATTTAATTACTCTGTCTTCATGGAAAGAAAATAAGTTCAGCCCTGTTCCTACGAACTCCAGGGGCACCAGGAGCTCTCCAGCTCAGCCTCAAGGTGAGGAGAAGGTGCCCGCACTGGTCAGGGAGGGCGAGATGTTCCTGGAGATGGGAAACAGCACTCCCTGCACTCCTGTTGTCCAGAGAATTTGTGGCTGCTCCATCCCTGGAAGTGCCCAAGGCCAGGTTGGACAGAGCTTGGAGCAACCAGGGATAATGGAAGGTGCTGGGGTTGGAACTGAGTGAGCTTTAAGGTCCCTTCCAACCCAAACCATTCCAGGATTCTCAACATCTCAACCATCCCTGAAAATCCTCACGCAGCCAGTGACCTGTGCCTCAGATCCCAGGGCGTGAGGGGAACGAGCACCAGGAATGGCTCAGAGCCCAGAGAGGGAAGAGTATTCCCTGGGTTCCCCCCTAATTTAGCCAAAGACAGCGGGGTTGAGGCTGGCCACAAAGAAAAGGGCAGAATCCCAGGATCATTAAAATTGGAAAAGCCCTCCAAGGTTATCAAGTCCAAGCTCTGCCCGATCCCCACCTCGTCCCCAGCCCAGAGCACTGAGTGCCACCTCCAGGAATTCCTTGGACACCTCCAGCAACGGGGACTCCAAACCTCCCTGGGCACTTCCAGTGCCCGAAACCCTTCCCACGGACAAATTCCTCTGATGTCCAACCTGAAGAAAAGCAGAGCTTGTGGGACACACAGCCCACGTGTCCCACAGGGAATAAACGGAATGGGAAGGGCTGGAAGGGCCTGGCTGACAAATGGGAACAGCCAGCCAGGAGAGGCCCAGGACAAGCGATGCCACCACCACCACCACGAGCAGGTGACGCCATCCCTTCAGCACCACACGAGGACACGGCGGCGCGTTCCCGCTCGCCCCACAGCGATCCCCGGCTTTCTGCACAACCTGCCGCACACGTTCGGCCTGCTCCTCTCGGCCAGGCCCCCTGCAGCCCCGTGCCGTGTGCCCGAGGAGCCGCGCTGCTCCCAACAGGGGCCTGCTGGGCGTTAAATCTTTCTTCAGGCTCCTCTGGCAGCTTTAGAACCCGCGAGCAGCTGTTCCCCCGATCCCGGCTCGCTTCCCTCCCCGTCCCAAACTGCCATTCCCCGCTCGCACACTTCAAGCGGGAACAAATTAAACCCAACACCATGAAGGCACCTGGCGAGGGCTTTTGCCAGCAGACAGCGAGCAAGCCTCGAAATAAAAAGCAGATTAAACAAATTTCTCCTGCTGTGTCACGTGAGACTCGCATTGCCCCGCAGAGATCCAGTTTTAGCCTCGTGCGAGTGCAGGTTTTACCCTCAGTGTTTGCAGGGGATAAACCCAGGCCAGGGGATGATTCCTTCAGGCTTCCCCATGGATTTGAAGCGAATCCCTCAAGGAATATCATCTCTGCCTCCCTGATTTTTTTCCTGAATGGTGCTTTTAAAGCACAGCTTACATACGGAGTAGGGAAAAAATTGCTGGATAACTGATTAACCTCAAGGCAGATACCCCTGTCCAGCACCCCAACGGACACAGGAGTGACACCAGAGGTGTGATCTGAAAGGTCTGTGTGGGAATTATGGAATTTCTAAGGTTGGAAAAGATCTCTTTAAATTATCAGGTCCAGTGATCAACCCAGAGCCACCGTGTTCACCGTGTCCCCAAGCGCCACATCCACGTGGGTTTTGAACAATTCCAGGGATGGTGATCCCACCAAACAAGCTTATTCCAGAGCTTGCCAACCCTTTCCATGAAGAAGTTTTTCCTAAATTCTAAGAGAAGACCATGAGTGGTTTCTGATGGAATTTACCAGTGCAGAAGGAATTTTTTCATGCAAAGGGTTTCAGGCATTGGAAGCGCCCAGAGAGGTTTGGAGTCTCCATCCCTGGAGGTGTCCAAGGAAGGCCTGGAGGTGGTACTCAGTGCTCTGTGCTGGTGACAAGGTGGGGACTTGATGGTCTTGGAGGTCTTTTCCTCAGTGATTCTGGGATTCCTGCACCATCTTTTACACCCAAAACCTTAAAAAAAACCCCCAAAAACCCAACCGAAAAAAAAAAAAAAAATCCTATTTAAACAAGAGACCATGACAAAACCACTCCCGTACCTGTAAATGTGATTTTTCTGATTCTAAAAGGGGGTTTACTCTGTGCACGCTCAAGGCTATTTCTCGGGGTTACAGTTAAACAAGAAAATGGGTATTGCCAGGTACTTTTGGACATCCCTCCATCCCAACAAAAGTAAACGAGAGTCTCCATTCAGCCCCATCCCTCATGGAACTCAACCAACTCTAAGGAAGTTTTGGTGCTGGAAATCTGCTGTGATTCAGGGCTGCTTTAATCCAGGCCTTTTCCAACACCATGAGCTCAGCAGTGACCAAAGTGACCCCAACACCCACAGCTTGGACCTCCAGGAACCTCCAGGAACAAACGAAGGAGGAGCAGGAAGAAGGAGACCAAATGTGGAGCTCAGGAAATCAAAAAGCTGCTTTCAAAACCTGATTTTAAAGAGATCTGATGAGCTGGAGGAGGAAGCAGCAGCTTTTTGGTGATGATGGGACAAATGGCAAAAAGGCAGCTGGGTTTGGGAGTTGTTCTCTCCCAGCACAGTGCAAAGGGAGGAGCAAACACACACAGAGGCAGAAATGCTGCTGGGTCACACACCTGAATCATGGGCCAGGGCTGAAAATCTCTCTGAAATCTCTCTCTTGATACAAAGATGAATCAGTTCAGCAATCATTCCATAAAGTAACACAGGGTGCAGCGAGAATTATAAATCAGAGAATCCTGGGATGGTTTAGGTGGGAAGGGACTTTAGAGATCAGCTCATCCCACCCCTGCCATGGGCAGGGACACCTTCCACTGTCCCAGGCTGCTCCAAGCCCCGTCCAACCTGGCCTTGGACACTCCCAGGGATCCAGAGGCAGCCACAGCTTCTCTGGGCACCCTGTGCCAGGGCCTCTCCAGCCTCATTTTCACGGCTTCTGGAGAAAGTCACAAGATTGGATAATCCAGCAAAAACCCACCTATGGCAGCTCCAAAGATCCCCTCCTCCAGCCCCGCTGCAAACACCACGGAGCCTTCCCAGTGAAGAGAGCAGGGGAGCAGAAAAGCAGCGTGTTTTCCCACAAATATTCCCATTCCCCGAGTCCTGCTGCCAGTTGGAAGGACCCAGCAGTTCCGTGATAACACAACCCAGCGAGATTTCCCTGCGCCGCCGGCAGCCTGGGTGGTGGCTCTCCCATGCGAGTGACATCACAGGCACTCGTGAGCACATTCCCCGCCGTATAATTAAGGATTTTTGCTTCTAATTTGAAGAAGCAGCTTTTTACATTTCGCTGGAAACCACTGGAATCGACCACATTAAAACAACAATCAGCCAGGGCAGTGACAAGTGATATTAAACAGCTCCTCACAGATGTCCCAGCACCACAAGACTCGTTCGCCCTGTAAGGAATCCAAATGACTTCAGTGCCTAAAATGAACCAGATGAATGATTTCAGTCCTCACTCTGCACTTATTAAATCAGGCTGAAAACCCTACAATGCTTTGAGGTGGGAGGGACCGTCAAGATCATCGTGTACATGGCCCCAGAACAGAGGGATCCAGCAAAAAAAAAAAGCAGTTTTTAAAGTTTTTTAAGCAACAGAAAGCCAACCTGGAACTGAAAAATAGCAGGTATAGCTGAGGGATTTTCCAGACAAATAATCATCCGTACCCTAAAACCTGGGAAAGTATCCTGCCACTGCTTTAATCCTGCAATTTCAAGTGGATGGCAGCACCTCTGAAGCCGTTGCTCCAAGAAAGAATTCAATTTATCGACAGAAATCACTGCCCAGGCTTTGATGCAAGGGTTCAATCATTAATGGGGAACTTGTCAGGAAAGCTGGGGGCTGGAATTCTTTAACTGGAACCATGTGGGAAGGCAGCTGGAACACCAGCACCGCTTATCCTGGTGATTTATCAACCACCTGAGGCCACGTGTGGCACCCCAGTGACACTCTCGGCAGAGGAGGGAGAAATGCTCTGCTTAAAAATCATTTGAAACGTGAAAAGGGAACCAACCCCAAACCTCAGATCTCTGTTACTTGTTAAAATCATTATTAACCAGCCAGTTTTTAAATGTTGTTGGGTTTTATACACAAAAATATTCTTCTCTTACAGAATCACAGAACGATTCTGGTTGGAAGGGACCTTAAAAATAATCTCATTCCAAATTCTCAGTTGGTCTAGAAAAGGATTTAGAGAGATCAACCCTTTATAAAGTGACAGGGTCCCACTCTAAGTGACTACATGGCAGGGGAAGCACAGATATTAAAGATAAACTATTTTTTAAAGTATCTAAAAATGTGGAAATAAAGAGAAGAGAGCACAGCAAAGCTTCCCAAAGGAGGGAAAATTGCATTTCCAAAGAGGAGCCCAGATCCTCTTCCTGATACACTCACAGACAGCGGAGTTTTTAGCATCTGTGGCATCCCAGGATTCGAAAATGAAATCAAACACTTCAAGATATTCCTGTACAGGATAATTTGCCAAAGAGAAAGTGCTGACCCTTAGAGAGCTTTTTAATTTCATTTTACTTTAAAAACTCGCCGAGGAGAAGTTCAGAATGCTGTTTGTGACTAAGTCAGAGTTAAAAGGTACTCAATAAAAACCTCCACCGATTTCTTCTGGCCATAAATCCAAAAGGTAGGATTGTGCAACACCAGTCCTTCATATTTAATAATAACAAACAGATGGGAAAATATTCTAATAAATTATTTTAACTGTCCAAGCTGTGTGCCAGAAAGTCCTGGCCAAATCCCCTGCTTAACCATCTCTGGAGCATTTTCCCTGCAGATCTCCGAGCTCTCCCTGTTCCTGGAGGGGGAAATATCAGCATCCAGTGACTTTCTTTTAAAATAAATTTAAAAAAGGATGAAATCACCCCCTGAGCTACATCCTAGGGCTGACACAACACAGCCAAACACGAGGAAGGGTTTTCCGCAACAGAGAAGGAGCTCCAGCATGGATCAAACACCCAGCAGCCCACGGAGAACCCCCAAGGATGGGGATTTATATCCCTGCTCGGAGGTCTGGATCACTCCTGATTTGGGGGGGTGAGTTTAAATCCCAAATCCCACTTTGGGATTGAGCCTCTCCAGGCAGGGCACAGGCTCAGAGCACCCACAGCTTCCAGTGCCCATCCCGAGGGTCTGACAGCCAAAACACCTGGAAATCCTGGAGCCTGTTGGGACAAAGCTCCCTGTGCTGTGCCCACGGATGTGCAGGAGAGTGGGAACGGCCCCGGAGCCAGCACCAGCCTCGGGCACAGCCAGGCCACATCAACCCCAGAGCTGGATTTGCTGCAGCTCACACTTAAAGGGTTGATTCTAAACCACCAACTCTTGGCTTTCAAATTCTTCTCCTCCTCTCCCTGGCCACTGTCTGTTTGAAAAGCTGAATGAGCCAGAAGAATATTATTAGGAATATTATTAGGAATATTAAGAAGCCATGTAAATGAGAATGTAAAATACTGATATTCCATGCTGTGATAAAGGGGACAAAAAGTGGGATTTTAAAGCTTAGCAAAGGACAGATGGGAAGAGCTGCAGCCCTGCATTATCCCCTCAGACACCTCCCTGGCATTCCCGTCCCCATCCCTCTGGGAGTTTCTGTCTCTCCAGGCTGTGCTTTGCTCTGGCTGAGATTTCCAGCACAGCTGGGCCAATCCGACTGCCCTGACACCACCCTAGACTGACACTCCTGCTGTTTCCCAACCTGTATTTCACTGAAGAAAAAGGTCCCAGCAGCGTTTGCCCTGGTGAGAATCGGTGACAAGGGGCTGTGCTGTCACTCTGTCAGACACACCACGTGGGTTCTCCCTTCCAAAATACCGGCATTCCCTCAGGAAGCCAAAACAAGGGACAAGAACCATTTCCCCAGCGGTTTCTGCCCCTCATCCTTCACCTTTTCCATGGCTCTTTTCCCCCCCCGGAGGATCCTCCCACGCCTCCTCCCCACCTTGCTCCCAGATTTCAGGGCTTGTTTATCCCCCCTCACTATTTCTGGGCGGATCATCTCCACTCTCCCCTTTCATTCCCTATTTTCTGGGAGCTGCAGGATGACTTTCCCTCAGTACCACGGCCCCATTCCCAGGCAGGTCTCCCCACATGCTGTCATCCTGCCCCAACGCCTCTTTTCCAGAGGGGAAAAAAATCCCCTCTCCACAGCAGGCAGCCAGCTGGGATGTGCCATTCCAGCAGCCAGGAGCTCCAGGGGCTGTTCCTGCTCTGCTGTTTCCCAGCCGGCCCTGGAAGCTGGCTCTCCACGGGATGGGGCAGTCGGAGCCCACGCGGCGCTGCCGGCCCCGAGCTGCTCCAGGGAGCTTCAGCAACCCCTGGGGACAGGGAGAACCACAGGATTCCTCGTCCTTCCCACTCCCTCCATCCCACAGCTCCTCCAGCCCAGCTCCAGGGAAGTTGCTGAATGGGACGTGACCCACAACAGGCATGAAACAGATGGAAAATGATCCCTTATCTCCTCCATAATAAATGGTAAATCCAGAGGCAACCCCAGAAACCTCCACAGCTCCCTACCTGCTCCCTAAACCCCTGAGCTGGTTAGTCTGGGTTTAATGGTTTAATCACCTCAGAGCCTGGAATAGTCTGGGTTTAATGGTTTAATCACCTCAGAGCCTGCAAGCTGAGGATAGAAACAGAAATCCCGCTACTAAAACGTTGTTATTTTAGGCACTGTGCCTTATCCAAGCTGTAACCTCCTGTTCCTATGGAGGAGCTGTGCATAAAGCTCTGGAAGAACCTCGGGGAAAGCCTCATCCTCACCCGATATCCAGGGACATGGGATGCAGAGGAGTTACGGCTCACCACGGCCACAGGCTCACCTCCCTCCACATGGATAACACAGCCCCTCCCCGGACAGGTGCATCCCTTTGGGAACAGGAATCTCCTTCAGGCCTCAAACCTTCTCCTGAGCAAGGACAGGAGTGGCTTTTGCTCCTTCCAAGATGACAAAGTTCAGCATCGCTCACCTTCCCTGTCCCCTCCCAGCCGGAATGCCCGCGGCTCCGCGGCTGGAATCCTCTCCTGCTTTGCTCCCTGCAACCTCCCCACCTTTCAAGGGTTTGGCCGGAGGGATTACCACGGAATCATGGAATGGTTTGGGTTGGAAGGACCTTAAATATCATCTCATTCACATCTCATTCACTTTCCACTGTCCCAGGTTGCTCCAAGCCCTGTCCAACCTGGCCTTGGACACTTCCAGGGATCCAGGGGCAGCCACAGCTTCTCTGGGAATCTGTGCCAGGGCCTCCCCACCCTCACAGAGAGGAATTCCTTCCCAATATCCCATCTATCCCTGCCCTCTGGCAGTGGGAAGCCATTCCCCCTTCTCCTGTCCCTCCATTCCCTATAAATAATTTCTCTCCATCTTTCTTGTGGCTCCTTCAGGCACCAAAATCCCCAATGAGGTCACCCTGGAGCCCTCTCTTCTCCAGGCTGTAACAAGTACAGGTAATTTTGAGATGCATCCAGGTCCATTCCTTAAGAAAAGAACAGGGAAACACCAGAGTTGCCATCAAAGCAGCAACTGCTCCGAGCCCAGGCCCGGGAGCCGAGGTACGGCGGAGATTTCAGCGCTGGAATTCGCTTTGAAATCCTGACACTTATCTGCCGGGAGTAACAGCAAATATGTACCTTGGCTCCCTCTCGCTTCCCAGGGATGGCTGGGAAGAGGATGGCTTAACACTGCGGTTTCACCCGGCTTCGGGACGGAAAGGAAGCCCATGAGAAAATTATTTTGCTGGGCTCAAAGTAAATAAATGAATCCCATTTCTTGAGGAGCTTCAGGGAACATGGTGGACGCAGTGAGGGGGTGGCCAGAAATATTTGGCTAGGTAGCATTCCCCTTAAGTCAGGAATGAGAACGCGAGTCTGAGACAACCCCGGTGCTGGTGGAATATTTCAGGAAATCGAGGCGGCCCACACAGGGCTCAGCAGGAAGCAGAGGCAGCAGCTTTGACTTTGTGCACAAAGATGCCACGAACGACAGAAAAACACACAAGATTTCAACTCCCAGGAACTTCCTGTCAACACACAAACGCTGGGGACTGCAGGAAAAGCGGCAGCTCCATTCCTGAGCTCCCTGATGTTTCTGAGACACGACTCAAGCACAGCACCCACTTTCTGCTCTTCTCCTTCAGCGTTTGCACATTTCCTCTTGGACTGATTTAACCCCAAATCCGAAGCTCGGATGATGCTGAGGAAGGCAGTGAAACCCCGCAAAGCCCACAAATACCCAGATTTTAATGATGCTCAGTCATTAATCAGTTCCTGCTCCCATTTAAAGGGAGGAGAGGCAGGGAAATAGAGTTTTCGGTTGCTAAGATGTTTCTCACATGCACAAAATCATTAAACCTCACAATTTCATGCACCGAAGCCTAAATTTGTATTTATCTCTCAACTATGACACATCTTCTTCCTCATTTAAAGATGGCAAGGCAAAAAGAATGGCAACAATTCCAAAATTCCTGACTTCCTTTTGCTGATCCAGAAGTCTGCTCGACCCCAGTGCATTCCCACAAATAATCTCAAGGAAATAACATTTTTTGGCCAAAGGAACTTCAAGAAGAAATCCACAGACAGCTCCATTCACGGAGCTCGTTCCCTGCTCCGGGCAGATCAAGGAGTCTGGATTTAGAGGAAGATCAAACTCGACCTCTGGCTCTCACTTCCACCAGTTTTTGTGCACGGAGGGAACACAGAAGATGCAATAAACCTCAAAACAGAGACTTGTGAAGAATCCCAGAGAATTCCAAAAGGGGTTCTGCCAGCATAAATATAATTAAACAATATTTAACCTTCAGTAGCATTGAGCTGTCAAATAAATATCCTTAAGAAGACAACTTAAAAGAAGGGAAAAAAACCCAACCCCACACCATTCCTTCTCCTCCTTCCAGCAGGAAAGAAGGGATAATAATAGGTAAGAACACAGGACAAACATCCTGGAAAAAAGCCTTAATTTTATTGCTCAAGCCAATGGATTTTTAATCCGTGGCCAAAAGAAAGTACCAGAGTGGGAATGGGCAGGAAAACGGAATTTTTTTCCGTTTCCATTGCAATGGTGTGGCTGCTTCCAGCTGGGATCCTGGAAGGTTATGGAGATGGAGAAAGTGCTCCAGACCAAGAGCTTTTCCAAGCCTCTCACTGATTAAAAGACAACAAAAAATCAAGGCCCAAACTGCTTCTCTGCTCACCCAACATTCCTGATGGAAAGCAACCAAAATTCAGAGATTTCCACCCGAACTTCCACACCCTAGATCAATGAAAAGCATGGAGAATATCCCAAGAGTTGGATTCCTTAAAAAGGGTCCAACCTTCCTCAGAGCTCCCCACACAACTCCCAGCTGCCCCGAGATGTCCAATGCCAAGACCTGAACCCTTTAATTAACAATTCTTCCATGGACCTTGGGAACACCCACCAGAACTCACCAACCCCAGGAAAAATGGGGCTCCAAAACTTCATAGGAAGAGCTGGAATCATCCTCATAAATCCCTGCCATGAAACTTGTATGGGATGTAGATCAGGGCAGAAAAAGGGCATCGGATGGGAACAAGCCCCAGAGAAATCAGAGGTGTGCCGGTTTGGCCAAAATCTAGTAATATAGCCCCTGAGAGAAAACCAGGTTGCAACCACCCTTCCCCCCCACAGGGTTCGGGAAAAAAGAAATTTTTCCTCGAAGGAAAGTGAAAGAGATAAAAACTATTTATTTTAACAAACACACAGGAAAAGGAGAATGATGCTAAATAATGAATTAAAACCCCCGCTATAGAGAGAAACCTGGGAAGATTTCAGAGTCCTTCTGTAGGTGTGGTCTCTCTCCTCCTCGGAGCTGGTCGGTGAGGGCGTGGGCCCACCCCCGGGCCTCGGGGAGAAAATTCTCCTCAGGTGTTCTGATGTTGTTGAAACAGTTCAGAAGAGAAGAAGGGGAAAAAAAAACCAAAGTCCCAGGAAACAAAATTCAGCTCTCCGTCTCACGCCAAGAGGGAAAAAAAAAACCAGCTGGCTGAAGAAAAAGCAAGCAGGGTGCTCCCTTCGTGCCTTCCGCAGTCAGAAAAAAAACACTGAGGAGTGTAATCTCTGTGTCCTTGAGAAGCTGCTTTGGAAAGTTCATCTGGGTTTTTTTTTTCTTCAAGCTCAGTTTAAAGGCACAGAAAAGGCACAATATTACTTTTTGGGCATAGAGCATGATAGGGGATACACATGATAGAGTCACCCCAAGACAAGAGGTTAGAAACGACAGTGGATAATGGAAAAGAAAAACTCCAGAAGTTCCTTGGATGCCCTTTGGTTTATTCTGATTACCCAGGGGTTACTCTGCACATCGAGGTTTATTTAACTTCAGGGAGATACAAAAATAAAAACCAAACCTCTTCTCCCGTGCCAGACCTGAACTCTGGACGGAAGCAAGCCTCGAAGGCAGCTCTGCCCAGCTCTCATCCTCCTTCCATCAAAAGCCTGGAGATAGCACAGGGAATTTAAACAGCTCCACGCTGAGCAGTGTCAGCCTGTGGGAGCCAGCACTGCTCCATTGTTTTCACTGGAGCCTCCCCAGCTCGTCTTTCTCACCAAAAATAAGGAGAAAACCTTCCTATCTCCCACTTTTGACGTGGCTTCTGCTTTTAGGTGGGTTCTGGGCTTGCTAAACATTCCCTAGAGCTGATTGTTTCCAGGTGAAGCCAAGCAGGTGGATTTTCCCTGGAGTTTGCGACAGCTGCCAAATACTGCAGGGACAAAAAGCACCCAACTCCTGCTTGGCAGCTCAAGATCCTTCAAACGTGAAGGTTTAAAATCCAGCAGAATTCCATAAACCAGGTGAAGCTCAGGTTGGATGGGGTTTGGAGCAACCTGGGATAGTGGGAGGTGTCTCTGCCCACGGAACAAGATGAGCTTTAAGGTCCCTTCCAACCCAAACCATTCCATGCCATAAAATAAAGCCGATGTCCTCTGCAGCTGCTTAAACACCTGCCAAAAATCCTCTTTAAAACACTTGTCTGGGCTCGTTTTTTTAAAATAGAGCAAAAGGATGAAAATAATCACACAATAAAATATTTACAGGAGCACTCTGTGTGGCTATTGCAGGTCAGCCTTGCTGGGGGACTTTGCTCCAGTTTTCCATAGGGAAAATTCACCCTTTTGCGTGATGAAATGGGAACAACCAAAAAGAGGGAGAAGCAACAACTCCCACGAGTCACCACAGCTGCTGTGAGCACAACTGGAGCAGGGTCACAGCAGTACCACATCCCTGATTTTCTTTTCCAAACCCATCTGTGCCACAGGACGCAGGGGAGAACCCTGCAGGTGACACCGGCCAGGCCACACCTCCCCTCCCTGCTCCCTGCCAAACCCATCCCGAATCCCCTCACAGCCTGGGCACGTGGGGCTCAGCTTTCCCAAGAGATGCACTAAATGAGGATTGTATCGCTGGAGTCATTAAAATTCCCATTCCCTGAAGGACTGGGGGAATTAA
The DNA here is from genome assembly GCA_013397725.1 of Rhagologus leucostigma. NCBI lineage: Eukaryota > Metazoa > Chordata > Aves > Passeriformes > Rhagologus > Rhagologus leucostigma. Next base: position 503,723 of record VZTD01002300.1, on the reverse strand, counting down.
TCACCCTCTCCCAGCCCCATTCCAGCTGGGGAATTCCATGGGATCTCCTTAAACCCCAAAGAAGGGGGTGCTGTGTCCAGGTCCCCCCGTCCCACCCTGAGCACTGTCCCCACAGGATCTGAACTCAGCCCAAAGCAGTGGCAGCATTTTGGTGCTGGGCAGCACTGCCCTTGTTTATAGTGCCTTTGGAACAAGCTTTTTTGGGGAAAAAGAAGACCTTTTTTAGCACAAACAGGTAGCAACAGCCCAAGCTGGGATGTTTGGACATCAAATCCTCCTCAAAACGTGAGCCGTGGTTCGGATCCACCTCGCTGGGAAAAGGCTGCTATAAAGATTTTGGTATTTTTTAAAGAACCGAGCTGGCTCTTCTCTAACCCCAGGCTCGTTCCTGCTCTTGCACAGAAGGAGAACTGGGAACAGGCAGGAAGCCATGGGTTTAACGGGAAGGATTAACACAAATCCAGGGTAAGCTCGGGAGAGATAACACAGACGGTCGTGCAAGATAAGGACAACAAGTGGTGGCTTGATAAGGAACCCAGGAGAGCTCAGGGCCAGGACCAAACTGTGCAGGTGAATCTGAGAACAGGTTCAGTCTTACACACTAAGAGCAATTACAGCTAATTAAACTAATTGCCTTTCTCCTAGTGTAGAATCGTGGAATGGTTTGAGTTGGAAGGGACCTTTAAAGCTCATCCAGTTCCAACCCCAGCACCTTCCACTATCCCAGGTTGCTCCAAGCCCCGTCCAACCTGGCCTTGGACACTTCCAGGGATCCAGAGGCAGCCACAGCTTCTCTGGGAAAGCCATTCCAGCCCCTCCCCACCCTCACAGGGAGGAATTCCTCCCCAATATCCCATCTATGCCTGCCCTCTGGCAGTTTAAAACCACTGCCCTTTACCCTGTCACAATCTGTCCATATAAAAAGTCCCTCTCCCTTTTTTTTAACCCAGTCCAAACTGGGAGATAATTCTCTCAGCCACATCCACACCGGATACTTCCCTTCTAACTGCAGGCCATGTTTTTCCAAATTATGGGAGACAAGGATCCAACACTCTGCTTTGAAACTAATATTGGAGACAATTTCAATTAACTTGGCAACACTTCAATCCGAGCCTTAACGAAGGAGATCCCCACCCTTGCCAGTCACCCCGACCAATTCACCTTCCCTGATGGAAATCACGGAATGCCAGAATCATAAAAGTTGGGAAGGACCTCTAGAATCACCAAGTCCAAGCTGTGCCCGATCCCCACCTTGTCCCCAGCCCAGAGCACCGAGTGCCACCTCCAGGAATTCCTTGGACACCTCCAGGGATGGGGACTCCAAACCTCCCTGGGCACTTCCACCCTTCCTATGGAGAAATTCTTCCCGAATTTCTCCAAAGAATGAAGCCCCTGCCTGCAAAAGGCATTTTTGTTTGTTTCCTTTTTCTCAAGGCTGGGCCAAAAGTCGGTCACGAGAGCTGTGCAGAAACAATTTGCTTAGGGAAAGGGTTTCCCAGTTTCTGCAAGGCCAGCGTTCCCATTCCACCCACTTACATTCCTGGATTAAGGGAAAATAAAATCACATCCGCAGGCCGGTCTGCGGTGACACAGGTCGAGATCCAGGAACATGGCAAAGGGCTGGAAGAAAATTCCACGCATGAAAAGCTGTTTGGAGAAGTTCTGCACTCCCTCCAGCACCACCATTTCCATCAGGCCTCGTTAAGGAGGATTTTATCCCTTCAGATCATTTGCATAATTGCCGCAATCAAAGGCACTACTTTACAGTAATAACTTTAATGGCAGATTTTTCCTTAAACATGCTCTTTTAAATGCTCCAAGGTCGGTGCATCCATGTGCCAGGAGAAATACAGGCAGGAGGTGACACTCTGGGAACGTGGGGTGTGGAGAGGGACCAGCTGCTTTTTTTTTTGGGATTATTTCTGCTTTATCATGCTCAAGATGCATCCTAGAACCGAAATATTTGTCAATTGAACAGCAGCCTGGTTGGTACACTGGCAATTCCCTGCTTTTTTTCCTGTTAATTTTGCTGCTCTTGTCTCATTAGGAGGGAATCTGGCTCATTTCCAGGCTAAAACCAGGTTTTGGGAAAGGAGAGTGCAAATCTCAGCCTTTGGTTTGCCTCCACAGAACCCTGGGATGTTTTGGGTGGGAAGGGACCTTAAAGCTCATCCCCTTGCAGCCCCTGCCATGGGCAGGGCCACCTCCCACTGGAGGTTTTTCCTAAGAGGTTGGAGCTCTGGCCTGTTTCCCTCAGCTCCAAGGAGATAAGACCACGGAGATAACATCTCCAAAGCTTCAGCAGCCTCGTAAGGTTTATTTTGAAGATAGGCAAGAACCACTGGACTAATTTTTAATATAAAACACAGACTTAGAGCAAACAAGCTCAGATCCAACGGGAAATTCACAGCGGAAGCCAGCTGGGATTTCCACCCTCCAGCTCCTGTCTGTGATTCCAAGCTCCGTGTCCTTCACAAAACCCAATTTCACATCAAACCCAGGGTGTTCCACCAGTGCATCTCCAACTCCATCATGCCGGGATGCTCCTCATGGAAAGCTTCCCCAAGAGCACGGGAGCAGCATGGCTTTCCCCAAGCAGGCTCCACACCTCACCCCCGGGGCAGCAAAAGATCTGGGGGAACGCTTCTCCTAATTGGGGTTCCCAAACGAGCCAGGCCCGAGCGAAGGCCCCGCTGCCCTTTAATGCAGGCCTAATGACATTAAACCCAAACATGGGGCAAGGCTGGGGAGGGAATCAGACAAGCCATAAATTAAAGCAGAGGATATGAATTCCATGCAGGCTGCAGTGTTGGGGTTAACGTGGGTCTGGAAGCAGTTTAGGGAAAACCTGGAGTGGCTAAGGGCCAGCTCTGAGCGGAGCTGCTCTGGGCTAATCGTTTCCTTCAGGCAGGCTACTCCAGCTCACTAATAGGTTTTAATAAAAACTTCCAATTGGGCCAGTAAACCCCTCATTAAGCTGTTTTTAAAGCATGAATTTAAGAGGGCCGGGGGTAAAAGGTCAGGGGGAGTTTTTAATTCAGACCGGCTGGCAAAAGGTGCTGTTGTGATTGAAAACACCAGAGTTCAAGTGTCCAGGGCCACATAAACATCCGACTCTGTCACTAGACCTGCTTAAGTGACAGCTTGAAAAATAGATTTAATAAGACAGAGAGAAAAGTTTCCCACTCTTACACGAGCAATAGGAACAGCAGATCCCAATATCAGGCAGGAATGGGAACGGTCGGGAAGCAGCCCCGGCCCTCCCATCCCGGCCTGAGGGGATGAATAAAGAGCAGCCCGTGGCCAGCTGGGCGTCCCAGCCACTCCCAGGGGCTCTGGGACACTCGGATCCAGGGCCTCCTGCTGGGAAGGGAGCAAAGTTCTCCGGGAATAACACGGAGCAGACAACCTCACATCCTGCTGCCAGGGTCTCCCCACACAACCGGTGCCATGGGATGGCAGCATGGGAATTCCCTGCTGCCATCTGAAACATCACAGAATCCCACATCGGGCTGGGTTGGACAGGACCTCTAGGTCGGTCCAGCTTCACTCCCTGCCATGGGCATTTTCCACTATCCCAGCTTGCTCCTGGTCTACTCCAGCCTGGCCTTGGAAGCTTCCAGGGATGGGGCAGCCACAGCTTCTCTGCCAGGGAATTCTCTTGGGCAACTGCACAGGAGTTTGCAGGAATCTCCAGCTCAGCTCTGAGCACAGCTAAGCCCAGACCCATCCTCACCTCAGCACTCTCAAGCCAAGCTTTGGACCTGCACCAGTGAAGTCTGATCTCAGTTGTTTCATTTTCCTCTCATTTTCCTCCCATTTTCCTCCACGACCACAGAGCTGCTCTCTAGGACAGTGCAGCTGAAGGAAAACGTCCCCCCTTCCCTGGGAACACGCACTCACACAGCAGAAACATCTCCTCCATCTTGCCCAGAACCCCAGCTGTGCACTCTTAACATTTAATTTTATGTCAATGCACATCTAAAATTCAAGATCCCTGAAGACCTTTTAAAAGAAAATCCTCCTTGGAACAATTTGCATTGAAGCAAAGAGTGAGGATTTAACAAGTGATGGAGAATTACAAATACTCAGCTCTCAACTTTTTATTCTACTTCTAATCAAAACACACTTCAAGCTCAAATTCTGAGCTAATAGATGCAACATAAAATTGGGGGGCATTTTGAGTAGGAACTCAGTTATTTGCTCACTCCATATTTACAGATAATGGAAAAAACCTCTGGAGTTTATCCAGGGGTTGTCTTCTCTCCACACCAAAATTAACAAGGAAGTTTACTGGGAGAGGGGGAAAAAAAAAAAAAGCTTTTGCTTTTAAAATGTGCTTCTAATTCTGGCCTGTGAGGAGAGCAGAAGCCAGGCTCTCTGGAATGATCCCTAAGGAAACATTTGCTTTGGCTCCAAACAGGACACTTTGGAGCATCAGGAGTCAAATAAGATCAGCTGCTCCTCCGTCCTTTCTGTTTAATGATCCCATTGATAGCCACGAGGTCAGCAGATGCATTCCTGCCTTTCCTGCCTGCTCCTTGCTGGGAATAGGGATTGCTGCTCCCACAGGGATCCTACAGGCACGGAGGAGTCAGGATCTCTCTGGACAGTGACCTCATTTTCCCTGGATTTTCACTCTACACAGATTCACTTCAACTCACTCCATCCTTGCAGTTTTCCTGCTCTGAACTCCACCTTTCTTTTGACCAAGACGGACTCAGGAGCATCAAAGTCTCTTCTGATTATCTGGGGCTCCTTAAACCAGAAGGCAGAGCAGAAGAAAGGAGGACAAGAAAGCCTGGAAAAGAGCAGCACCTTCTCCAGGCCTCTGCTAGAGCAGGGATAATAAATCCCTACAGGGAATCAAATTTCCACTGGGGGAAGAAAAAGAGTCCTTGAGGGTATCTCAGGCAGAAACTTCCCCAGGAACTCCTGCACTAGGAGAGTGCCCAGGGTCAGAAACAGCAAAGCTGGCACCACCACAGACCTGGGGAAGCAGTTTGGGTCTCATCCTAAGCCAGGAGAACATAGGTCCTTGATTTTCGGGAAGGATAAAACAGCAAGTTGGCCTTGGGGCTTCTTTCTAATCCCAGCACCACAGCAGGAACCTGGAGAGAGAGGCAGAGCTGCCACGGCTGGAGCTGAGCCAGGCCAGGCCACCAGGACACCCAGAAAGGGGCTCCAGCAGGGAGAACGTGAGGGAAAGGCCTCGGAACAGCAAAGCTCAAGGAGGAGATTGAGGCTGAGGACAGAGAAGCCAGGAAAGCTCTGCAGGAGCCGCCTGGTCCTGCAGCTGTGCTCCAGGGAGGACAGGCAGCACCTCCATCCATCCCAAAGCCATCCATCCCTCCATCCCAAAGCCAGCCAGTGCACTCCGTCCATCCACAGTCCCACCAGAGCAGTGCCCCGCCAAAAACAGGGAGCAAAAGGGGTCCTGGATCTGGACCTGTGCCCATCCACAGGTAAGGACCCAGGTGCCGCCACCACTGCCTCACCGAGGGCACCACGCTGGGTCCAAAGCCAGGTTTACATCACAATAACAATAAACAAGGCCTAAAGTTGTCCCAGCTCAGCTGATCCCGGAGCAGCACAACCCCCTGGCTGATGCCCACTCCAGGATCTGCATCCCAGAGCAACTCCTCACCTTCCAGGGATACACAGCCCAACGTGGTGCTTGGCATTCCTGTTTCCCAGCTCATTCCCTCCACTGAGGAGTGTTTTTAATCACTTTTCCCTGCCGGGAGTAAGAGCAAAGAGCAAAACCTGTGGCAATACCAGTTGATCCCACAGCTTGTTGTTATTTCCAGGCTCTGGAGTTCTTTAAAATTCATAGGGACAGCCTGGAGTTGGAATAGAGGCTACCGAAATCCATCCTGAGATGCAGCAAAAAAAACCCCACACTTCCTGGAGGGGAATAGGAAACAGTCAGCACTTACAAAGAACTCTCCAGGATTTTTTTTTTTTTTTAAGGATCTTGCTTTGAAGTAGATGCTCCCAAAGAATGAGGCTTCCAGAGCTCAGCAATATTTAATGTACTGCCCCAGCAATGGATGACAATGTTGTTGTTTCAGCTATATTATAACAAAAATATTGTGGTTTTCCTGTATTCTAACAAAAGGAACTGGAGATTTACATCTCCTTCATCTCATTCCGAAGGAGCCCTCACGCCAAAAGCAGGGAAGGGAGAGACCCCACTGCGTACAAAGGGCTCCTTGGAGGGGGAGTCTCCAGTTGGGACACGAGGAAAGGCCAAAAAAAGATGAAACACCACTTGGAAAACAGAAAAAAAAAGGCAATTTTTCTACACCCATCAGCAACACATCCAGAGGATGAGTAAATCCAGTCCAGTCCTCTGGGTTTGTGCTGTCCTGGATAAAATACCCACACTCAACAGAGAAGAATTATCTGGAATGTTTTGTGGATTGTAATGGAAAATTCTCCATATTCCTCTGCTTCTCCACTTGAAGAAGCCCCACCTCAACATTCCCAGAAACCCTCAGACAGTTTAAGCGCCCATGATTAAAACAATCCATCGGAAACGAGGAGATAGCTGCAACTGCCAGGAGGAGAAGGGATCAAACCTCCCTAAAACACACAAATGGAATTCAACCATTCTTGTGCCTCCTTTCTGAATAACCAGATTCCATTTGTGAATAAAGCCAAGCTGGGAATACAAATCCCATTTCCAACCACAATCCAGCATCCTTCACCCACCCATCCCACGGCACGAGCACACTCCTGAAGGGAGAGAACACGGCCAAGTAGGCTGGTTTAAGACATTATTCCATGGCAGTAATTCCCAGAAAATCAGCAAACTCCTAATATCTCCACAGAGAGGAATGCTTCCAGCAGGATTTCTAATTTTCCATTTAGGAATGGGTTGGAAAACGGAAAAAAAAACCCAAGCTGGGCAAAGCATGTCCTGATTTCCAAAGGGGAAAAACACCTGCACCTCATCCCAGGGAAAAGCCCAAGATAGGAGTAAGAGGTTCCTGACATCCAAATCACCTGTGGAAAGGGAATTTGGGAGGAACAGGTTCCCTCCCAGGAACGTCCTTCATTCCCTTCATCATAAACATAACCCTTCCACCAACTCTCTTCAGCCTCAATTTACAGAATTCCCTTTCTTTAAGGGCATATGCAGTAAAAGATAATCAAAAGCTTAAAAGAAAACAACTTCACAAAAATACCCTTAATTTAAAAAAAAGATCAAAACTTAAACATGCCAGAGAAAGAGCAAACAAGCTGGAGTAAAGCAAAAGCTACGTACCACAAACGCATCAATAAATGATAAATGCAGCTTTTGGCTCATTTTTAGTCACTTACCAAAGGAATACCTGCAAAACAAAAGGAAGAAAAGGCAAAATAATTAAAATTTGGGTTGATAAATTCAAGGGAATGATGTCTTGTGTTAGTTTTGCTCCTCACTTCACCCATTTGGAGTTTCAAAACGCTGTCCAGGAGGACAGAAAAGTCCTGAATCACATAAAATGTAACACAAATGGGGAAATGCTGCTGCCTGGAAATGGAAAAAGAGCAAATTCCCAAATTTTGGGCTATTCAGCACTCCAAGGAATTGTCCTCCCCCTTCTTCACATAAAGCAGCAGACACAGAATGGACTCCCTGCCCCAAATCCCACCAGGTCTGTGCATCCCAAGGGCTGCTCCTGGTTTTCCCACTGGAATTCCCTTCAGCCTTAGCTGCAGCACAGTGACTTTCTGTAAGATCATCAATTCTGATTAAAACTGACTTTTAATCCTAAAGCTGAGCGAGTTTTAAGATGTTATTCTTCAACTTGTGTTTATTCCCAGTACGGCTTCAATCCCACATCAGGCCTTTATTTGGATCTGCAGCATATTAAACTAACCCCAAAACCCCCCAAAAACCCCACAAAACTAAAAAACATCCCAGGTTTTAAAGATTTTCAGAAGGATTTTCTAGTACTGAAAACACCCTGAATAAGTGTGTTCATTTTATACTCATACACAGTTTGATTAGCTCTAAAACCCATCAATCTCAATATTTTGCACCATATTTAGCAACAATTTCCTACAGATTCACTGACGTATAAAGAAAACTTGAAAACGCAGGATAATTTGTAATTTTATCAAGAATAAAAGTAGCTTTTTTATAAAGTTATCTGCCATTAGGGGAACCTCACTTTGCTGATCTCCACCACGCTCGTGGTGCTGCTCAACACCGACTCGGAGGAATTATTCCCATTTCTTGGCAGAAGTTAAGAACCCCCTGAGGCTCATTTAAAACACACACACCCCACCAAACGAGGAATTAATAAAATACTGTATTTTGCTGAACCACATGAAGTTTTCTGACGTGTGTCCGGTGCTGATTACATCAATCCAGGCTCCCGGCCTTGTCATGTGATGACAGGCAAACACTTGTGGATTTATTTCTCTGAAGAAGCCTGCGAGACAAATGCCAAGGAAACCAAACCAAATGGCCCACACCGAATCCATAAAAGCAGCAGGAATTCTTGCAGGGATTTCGTAGTTTTTTAATAGGTACAAGCAGGGCAGGTACCCAATTCCCACAGATTTCGGGTTGGAGTTTCGACCTTAATCACCAGTTTTCCTTTTCAAGGTGCTCTGTGAGGAGTTAACAAATATTTATTCAAAAATGTGGTTTTTTTTCACTTCTGCCTTGGCATTTGAAGCATTCCCAACAGATAATGACAAGGAAAAAACGTGGATTTGATTTTGCAGGCTTGGAGGTAAATTTCAGTGGCGGAACGTTTGATCTGCAAGTTGTCAAAGCCAGAAATTCTGCTGATTCAAAGTCTGTTCCACTCGGATTGCCTAAATCACATTAAAAGGTGATGTCACAGCTGTTTTCTGCTGGGAGAGACAACGTTTTTAGCCCTCACTTGTCAGGGGAGGCAAATCTCTGTCCCACTTAGCCCGGATCAGCTGGGAATCATAAACATCATCCAATATTTGAGTTCAATTGTGTTCACCACCTTGTCCTGCTGATTAATTCTAGCTCCAGTATATTCCCAGAAAGTAAAACCTGGGAGCAAAACATGGTTTGAAACCCATTATTCCCAAGGAAAACACTTCCTGCTGGCCAGGGTTTGAGGACACAGCTCCACAAGAGCTTCCAGGGATCAGGAATTCCCAAACTCACCCAGCACAAAACATCCCCTTTTTCCAGAGAATTCCTTTTTTCCTGCACGCAAAGCGTGCGGGATGATGGTTTTTATTTGCTGAAGGAGGAGGAGAAGCTCATCAGCCAGACTTGCCCCATAAATTTACATTTCCTTCTCCACTCAGCCACCCCAGAGCTGCACGGGTTATTTAATGCAGAGGTTGTTTGGGACAGGGATTCCTCTAAGGCTGGAAAACATTCCCAAAACAATATTCCAAACGGAGTCTCTTAAAAATAGGACAGAACAGGCAGATTTCACCTTTACATCTATGGGTGTTCTGAGGAGAATCCAGCCGTATTTGTAATAAAACTAGAGTAAAACCAGTCCCATCCACTGCTCCCACCCCAGCAGTGCCCAACACCATGAGCTCCTTCCAACTAAACTTCCACAGGCAGGAGAATTCCCTGCTGCATCCCTAAATCTGCAGCTGGTGTTAACAGCTCCCATTGCTGTTCTCCACAGAGAACATCCTCCATGGAAAGTGAACCCAGATGTCAACTTTCATCTCCATCAGGAATCCCTCTCCTTCTCTGGGCTCTGTAAGTTGGGATGAGGGAAAAGTTAATCGGGTACAGGAATATTTTCTATTTTCCATTAGGATTTGGTCCCCCAAAAGGAGGTTTCCAGGAGGTGTCCACAAGGTGGGAGCTCCACTGTGAGGTATCCCATCCGTGGGAAGGTTGGGAATGTGGCATTTTTAACTGCCCAGGTCTTCCCTCTGGCAGGGAGGGAAGGAAGCAGGGGTCACCTTCCCCGGAGCAGCCTCAGGCCACAGCAAGATGGACATACAACTGCAGCTTCCTTCCAAAATTCCAGCTACAGGGAGAGCTGGATGAGCCACCTGCCACAAACCCAGCACGGTGTTAAAAAGGATTAAGCTACAGAAGTACAGAAAATGTGGGAAATGCACCTGTGCCGGGACAGGACGGCGTGAGGATCACCTCAGCCAGAGGCCTGGCCAAGCAGAAATGGAGATTTCCCCTCCCTCTGCAGGGATCCAGCCTGGGGCTGCTCCACAGGGACACTTAGGAGGCTTCTCCTTAAGCCTCACCTGCGTCTTCCTTCCCATCACACAAAACCAGCAGCTTCTTGTCCTGCCCACAGGGAGACAGGACAGAGAGCAGAATCCTGGGATGGTCTGGGTTGGAAAGACCTCAAAGCCCATCCAGTGCCACCCCTGCTCTGGGCAGGGACACCTCCCACTGTCCCAGGGTGCTCCAAGCCCCGTCCAGCCTGGCCCGGAACAATTCCAGGGATGACTCCACAACCCCTCTGGGCACCCTGTGCCAGTGTTCCAGCCTCTCTGCTTCTTTCACACACCTGATCTCTGTCTCCTTTCCCACTTTCCCTTTCCCTCAGCTAATCCAACTCAGCTCCTTCAGCTTTTCCCCTCCCCTGTGCCAAGGCTTGAGCCTCTCCTGTGCCCAGCCTGGGGCCACAGCCACTTCCAGAGCAAAGGGACACCCAGACACTGCCACTTCCCCGGCTCTGAGGAGTGGAAAAGCTCATCGACAGCTTCCAGAAGTTACTGAAAGCTTGCTGGAAAACCACAATATACCAACCAAATTAAAGCTGTAAACACTTAGAACGGAAAAACACCCTTTTTTTTTTTCCCTGCCACTCAGGGATCCACTTCCCCAGCCCAATTGGGAAACATCGCTGGCAAGAGACAGCAAATCCATCAAAACGAGATCCAGGATTAGTCTGGTGCACCATTAATTTCAGAACATCATTAACTTAAAAGTGTGGGGGTAAGAAACCTTTCTGACAGCTGGTTTTGGTCCCTGCCAAGCCTTCAGCACTGCACAGCCGTGGTGGGGGGAGGAAATCAGCTGGAATGGGAGCACATAAAACCAGTCTGGTTTCTGGATTCACTTTCTTGTGGTCACAGAGCTCTAAAAGCTGGGATTCTGTGCTCTGTAATTACAACATCCACATTTAAATGGGAGGAACGGGGCTAACATTAAAAATAAAGGATGAGGAGGAGGAGGTTTGCTCCTCAGTGCTGGGAAAGGTGCCTGGGCAGGGCTGGAGCCAAGCAGGGGATGAGGACTGGGATGTCCCATCCTGTGCATCCATTTGGCTCTTCCCAAAGCACCACGTTGTGCTCCCCTGGCAAAGCCTGGTCAGGAGACCAAATCTGAATTATCCAAGTGAGCCCCAGCACTCACCAACTCTGCCCATGCTCATTCCTAAAGTCAAAAAATGATTCCAAACCCCGGCTTAGGTGACTCCATAATTTGCGAGATTCCAGTGGGGTTCGCTTTGGTAAAATCCTGCCAGTGCCAAAAGCAGATGCTGAAGTGGCAGCCTCAGGAATCCCGCTCTGACCTGCTCCTTGAGCTGGACACTGAGTCCAGGGAAAAGGGAGAATGGGAACAGGCAGCAGGAAGGGGAGCCCAGGCTGCCAAACCACTGCGTGTCCCCAGGCTGGAAGGAGCTCCAGCAGCAGGAGCACAATGGGACACAGACCCTGATGGAAAACAACGGGATCAGGAAAGCCCGGACGCATTCAGGACCTGGAACAAGAGAGAATCACCTCTTGAGCACTGCTGTGATCCTGCTTGTACTAGCAGAAAGGCTCTGCAGGTAAAATCCCAGGGAAACAGGATGTCAGTAATTCCTTGATTAAAAAAAGAATCCTTTAATTGCATTAATGAATCTCTCTGGGGTTGGCCCCTGCTGCCAAGCACTCTGCAGACTGAGATTCCCCAGTGCCACCTGCATTTACCTCACCCAGGACGAGCAACCTCACACATTTCTAGGTCTCCAGGACTAATCCAGCCATGGATCACCTCCTCCTGCCCATCCACCCGGAACTCCAGCTGAACAGATCCCACTGGGCTGGCCCCTCTCAAGGGCTGCTCCTACCCCAACCCCAGCCTGGGGCAGGGAGGGGAAAACCTTCCCCATGCTGGGAGGGGAGGAAAACACTCTGTGATTCATTTCTGCCATCAGCCACGATTAAATTTTAATCTCTCACCCCAAATATGGTTCTCATTAGCTTCATTAGCTCCCAGTTGTACTGCAAGGCAACGGTGTCACATGGAATTAATCTTTGTTTTCATTAACGTGTCATCTCCAGCGCTCAGGGCCGCTCGCAGCATTCTTTGAAACCGATCTGTTCCCTCTCTCCTGGGCAGGGAGGAAGCGCCAAAAAGCAGCTTCCTGGGCAGGAAGGATGACCCCCTGAGATCCTGCAATGCTGGCTTTACGTTTCCAGAGATAATCTTGGCTTGCTGGGGACAGAGAGAGGGCAGCTCGGAGCAAAAGGGATGCGAGGCTGCGAGGCACGGTAACAAAGAAATTCCTGAGCTTCCCTGCCAAGGCCTGATAAAGGAGTAAGATATTCTAACTTTCCTTGTTGTTGTTGTCATTGGGGCATTTTGGAGAGCTGGGAAAATAAAGCCAGGTTGCAAAAACGGTTCTGGGCAAAGACTTACCTGCAAGGCCCTAAAAACCTCCAATTTAGCACGGGCACCAAGGTGATATTGGTTAATTTATCTAAAGATATTTCTTTTTAATGCCCAAAACTGGACACTGGATTCAGGCACAAGGTGAATTCCTGCTTCCACTTTCCACCTGAATGGAAAGCTGGTCTCAGTTAAGAATTCCCATCCCTCAGTACAAGCCTGCATCACTTCCAGACAGGCTGCTAAAGCAGGATAGAGACTGATGGAAAGCCAAGGTCACTCAGTCAAGCACAGCTGACACATCCATTCCTGCCTGTGCAGTGATCCCAGAGAACCCCGCGTGTCCTGACAGAACCCAGGACACCCAGGTTCCTATTCCTTCCTTGCACAGCTCCTGATTTTTCAGTGTCTGACAAAAAAGTCTTCCTGAATTATCCACACTGCTTAAAAGCCCTGCACAGCCCCACTGGGGATCCCCCGATTCCTGCTGCGGCTGGGTTGGGCTGCGGGGAGCTCTAAGGGGGATTCTCTCATCTGCTGCTCAGGACAGGGCCCCTCCAGGCCAAAGGAAGCCACCAGGATGGTCAGAGGGACGGAGCTGCTCTGCTGGGACAGCTGGGATTGTTCTGCCTTGAGAACTTCAGGGTGACCTAACTGTGACCTGCCAGGACCTGAAGGGAGCCTGCAAGAAAGATGGAGAGAGAGGATTTACAAGGAATGGAGGGACAGGACAAGCAGGAATGGCTTCCCACTGCCCAAGGGCAGGGATAGGTGGGATACTGGGAAGGAATTCCTCCCTGTGAGAGTGGTGGGGCCCTGGCATAGCGTGCCCAGAGAAGCTGTGGCTGCCCCTGGATCCCTGGAAGTGTCCAAGGCCAGGCTGGACGGGGCTTGGAGCACCCTGGGATAGTGGAAGGTGTCCCTGCCCATGGCAGGGGGGGCAACTGGATGATCCTTAAATTCCCTTCCATCCCAAACCACTCCAGGATGATTCTATGCACACTCTTGTGCCCTCACCATCAAAGGGTCACAAACCAACATGCTTAAAAATGGGAATGTTTTGCCAAATCCAGCCCCAATTCACACCCTGGCTGCTCTCCAACCTGGAACAAAGAAACTCACAGATCTGTCTCCAACCTTTACTGGGCTGGATCACTCTGGACAAACAGCCTTTCATCTCAGAACCCAAAGGTGTAGAAAGTAAGAGGGAAAAGCATGGGAATAGGTTCATTTAATGGCCACTAACACCTTCCTGGAGAGGGAAAACACTCCCTGAGCATCTCCTGAGCTCCAGCAGCTACCGGAGCTCAGCCTGACCCAGCCCCCAGCCCACCCTGATCAAACCCTGCATGGATCAAGTGCTTTTTAATGAGACACAAACCCCACAAACCCTCCACCACACACCAGCCTTTCCTCTTTCTCTGCTGCACGTGAACTTCTGAGCACAGTCAGAATTTAACTGCAATTAAATCACCTGCCTCAGAGACAAGCCTCCCTGACCTGCTGCAGACTCGTCCTTCCAAGAAGTCCTTTCGTACGAAACTCCCAAGCTGTTCTGTTCCAGCAGCTAAAGATGATAAACCACCAGGAGCTCGGGGGCAGAAACACTGAGGCATCTCCCTCCCCTCTGTACAATTTTTTGGGCTCTATTTCATATTCCCTGCAGGAAAAAAAGGTGCTGCTCGGTCTTATATGACCCTAAATACCTGCCAGCAGTAGCTGCACCACCCTTTTCCACGAGGGAAGAACACACTGAAAAGAACCTTTTTTGTAGCCACCTCGTGCTATAACATTTTATTTATTGGCTTGTTTAACTTATTCCCTTGAGCTCCTGTAACTCCACCAGAATCATGAAAGAAAATAAAGGGAACAGCATTTAAAATCCCACAATTCCAGCTTTTTTTTTCTCCAATCCGTGCTGTCTGACAACAGGCAATGAGCTTTGGGAAATGACCCAACGCAATAACCCAGGGAAAGGAAGAGTTTTCTGATGCCAATTGGAAGTGCTGGAAGGGAGGAAGCAACAGGAGAAGAAACAGGAGATCAGTGGCAGAGTAGCTGAAAAGTTTGTTTCTATAAGAAAATGTAATAGCTCTCTGGAGACACCTTACTGGGGGATAAAAGTGAATTTATTCCAGAATTACTAAGTCACTTTAGAAGTGCATTAGTGATTCTGGTACAAAACTGATTTAACTCCTGCTGGAAAGCCTCTCCCACAGAGCTTGTCCTGCCCCAGGACAGCGCCCATCCCCACAAACACAAATCCCACAGAAACCACAGGGAACGAAACCACAAATGGAGGCTTCATGGGGCCACCTGCAGCAAGGATTTTGATTAAACCAAGGGGCAGCTTTTCCCATATCCTTGTTTAAATGGATGAAAACCCATTACAGGAATATTCAGGAGGGAGGAAGTGGGAGAAAGGCAAAGCCATTTGTATGGGACCAGTGGAGCTGCACTCCGGACAAGCCGGATTTGCAGGCTGCAAAATGGATGTTGAACTACAAGGAATTCCCACAAAAATCTTTTAAAACATCTTTAAACAGCTTCTACTCTACTCGAACTGGGACCACAATCATTTCACTCCTATTTTACTACTGTAGAAATGACAGGAATAATCAAGGTTAAAATGAACATCATGATTCAGCACTTCACCCAACGGGTCAGATATTAAATATTCTTTGCCCTGGCAGATTTTGAGACTCTTGACAGTCTCCTACTTCAAAAGGAAAAAGTTCAAAGTGGCAGATGGGAAAAAAGAAAAAAAAAACCCAGTATTTTAAGCTGGACACGCTGAGCTTCTGATGGAAGTGTGACACCACCACATGGGTGGCCTTGACCCCAAACACACCCAGGTTTAGTCTGAGCAGACCCACAGCTGTTTTGGGAAACACTGTGCCCAGAAGGACAAAACCTGCCAAATCTGAAGGTGGAAAGCACTGGGAATCTTGACCCCACATTTCCCAGGTACCAAAATCAATTAATTTCTCCACAAGGTCACTTAATGTTGAGAACCACCGAAGCACATCTTATTCCAGACTGTTCAGAGTCGAGGACAACGAACTGGCAAAGTCAAGGGCAACAAACTGGGCCCAGTTCTCAGGATTTTAGGTTGCCGAAATAATCCCTATCCTTCAAACCCCACTACAAAGAGCTCGCAGGAGCAGTTTTCCTGAGGGTTTTAAGACCCTCCAAGCCCTCAGCTGCTCCTGGCTGTGCTGTCCCCAGGCTCACAGATATTCCCCAGCTGCCAGGCGGGGCCAGGGCAGGCAGGGAGTGTGTCCTGCCCTTCAAAGGACACACTTTGCTCTTCTAAAGCTTCCCCTGGCTGAGCCCAAGCCAGCTGGGCAGCAGTTGAAAGAGCTGCTCCTTCAGCAGCGCCCGGGGTCTGGGGACTGCAGCCCAAAACAAATAGGGACATTTACAATTAAAATAGACAAAAAGGCAATAAAGGAATAAATTCTCCCTCACTGGCCCGAAGAAGAGAGCTCTATTCCTGCTTAGCACGCTGGATCTTCCCTGGACTGGCTTCCCAGGCAAGCTCAGCTGAGGGTTTTGGTGGATGGGAGAGCCCACGGGGCTGGCTCAGAGGAGCCCGTGCTGGCCAGTGAACAAGGACAGCAAGATTCTGTACAAAAACTCAAAATAACGTGGCCACAGGAGGAATTTCTTCCTCATTTCAGACACCTCTCTGCTGAGCTGCCTCATCACTCCAGTCAGGAATGCCTGACACTGTCCTTTCCAGGAGAGCTGTAGTCTCCTGCAGGTGCTTTGGAGAAGCAACAGAACTCATCAAAACCTCTCAATCTGCCCCAAATTGGGAGCAGGACAATTAAAGGATCACCTAACCCCACCTACAAACCAGTGTGAGAAGGGAGTTTTAAAGCCAGCCTTGGTTTTAAGGCCAGCCTAAGTTCTAAGGCCAGTGCTGCCACCCACTCAGCAGATTTTGGGTTCTCTGAGCTCACCCCTTTCCACCACTGCGATTCCTAAGGGACAGGGAGAATTGAGTCAATCCTGCTGTGCTTTTTTCCTGCATTTCCCTGCACTGGAAGCACCCAGCATCCCTCTCTCCAGGGAATTCCATGTCACACTGCACGCACAACAAGAATAATCTGGGTTTGACCACGCAGTGACCCACTGCAGGGGATCTGATGAAAAATGAGACCACAGCTGAATGAGCGGGGCTGCTTTGATTCTTCTCCCTCAGCCCTTCCCAAGAACCACCTCATTTCCTGTTTAATATAGAATGTTAAGAGGAGAAGAAGCTGAAGGACCATCTCCAATCTCCCCTTTTCTCTCTTACCCCTTTCCCAGAAGATCCCAACCCAATCCCTTGGGGTGTTTTTGTTGTACACCAGGAGCACCAGGCTCAATTTCACCCCCCAAATTTCAAGGAGCAAAGGAAAGGGGGGGGAAAAAAAAAAATCCAGCCTTATCTCAGCTATCAAGAGTCAATTCCTTTCAACCACAACAGGCAAACTCCAGGCTCCATGCGCATTCCTGCCACGCAGATCATTGTCTTGGAGCTGCGAAGAGACTCAAAATTCATCCCCGAGCTTCCACCCTGCTCAGGAAAAGGGGTTTGGACATGGTCTGGTGGAAGAGAGGAAAAGGCTCCTCTCGGTATCCACCAGCTTTTTCCTCTTCCTTGAAAAAGGTGCCAAAACAGCCACTCAGAGCTCACCAGGCACACCTGGAATTATTCTGGGAAAACCTCGAGTTCTGCAGGACTGCCAGAGGAGACACCACCCCCTGTGCCAGGAAAAGTGGGAGCAGAGGACCAGCACTGCACACGCTGCTCAAAGACATGGAAAACACATTCCAGGTGGTTTTTTTTTTTAAATAAAACTCTAAGAGCTCTACAGCCACAGCAGCAGCACAAAGAGCCCTCCAGAGAGCTGTGGGCACTAATGAAGAGAGCCTGTCTTAATTATCCCACTGCTCCAGGAATTAACCCATCAAACCTCCAGCCCTGGAGTCTCTGCAGCTCCAGCTCCCAGCTACAAAACCTTGGCAGCTTCAGGGGAGGTTGTTGGGATTTTTTTTTCCCCTCCAACCAGAAACACAAAGAGGAAGAAGTCAAGGATCATATCCAGATTTCACTGCTACAGAACAGGCTCCTGTATCCCTGGAAACCAGAGCAGGATGATGCTTGAATTCCTGCCCTCTAGCATTAAAACATCTAGAAAACACACAAGCAATTCTGGAATAATCTGGAAACAGGCAGTGGAAAACCATCCACCAAGTTATTTTTCCAGCTCTGTGGCTTGGTTTCACAGCTTTAAGTTCATGCTGAGTTAAGAGCTCAGAGAATGGAGCTTTTCAGAGGCTGTTCTCCTTCACCCACTTACATTCCAGCCGGAGTAGGATGGGAAGGAATGGGACAGCACATGCAAGTCCTTAAAACTAAATCCATGGAGCCCATCTGTGGAAAAGGTGTCCTCTTGCAGAGCCAGAAAATTTGGGAAGAATATCCCTGGGCACCTCACGATGGCAGAACCTTTTCCCTCCCCAGAGGTCCCACATCACATCAGCTGCAGGCAGAGAGGTCACCTAATGACATCTGGGGTTTTAAGGGCACATCCTCTTTCAACCAATATGTTTGGGGTCTTCACAAGAGCAAGGACAACCTAAACCCTTCATTTTTGCACCACAGCCCTGCCCTGCAGCAAGGTGACTCACAGAGTCAGGCTTTCTCCTTTTCCCCCACAAGCCTTCTGTACTTATTCTGAAATACACAATTCCAGCTCTTTCCTGGACAGAGCTGAAAACTGAGAAACCACCCTAAAAGCAATTATTGAGGGAATTCCCTTGCAACAGCCACGAGGGGAAGCACCGCACAGCTGGGATAACGCAGCACGGAACGTATGGAATAACCTCAGTGGGAAGGGAGCCATGAGGATCATCAAATCCAATCCTGCAGTCAACTTACAGAGTGAAACCAGGGCAGATATCCCAGGTAAGACAGAGCTGGGACACGCCCATAAATCATTTGTGCCGAGTGCTGTCCTTGTCTCACATTCCTACAGGGATAAGCTGGTGAGGAGCAATGTTAAGACTTTGGATTTCCAACCTTCCAGGGTGTGAGAGGACCCAGAGGGTCAGGCCACAGCAGAGCTGCTGTTTTGGGCAGTTGTGGAGAACCATGAACCGTTGTCTGCCCAAAGAACTGAGCGTGCTTGGAACAGCTCCGGGGTCCTCAGCACAGGAGGGAATTGTTGGAGCAATTCCAGAGCTGCTCCCAGGGCTGGAGCCAGGCTGGGAGAGCTGGGGGTGCTCACCTGGAGAAGGGAATGCTCCAGGGAGAGCTCAGAGCCCCTTGCAGGGCCTAAAGGGGCTCCAGGAGAGCTGGAGAGGGACTGGGGACAAGGAATGGAGGGAATGGAACCTTCCGATGTTCCAAATGGAACAGAAACATCAGTGTGCACCACAAACAGCACGAGGGAAGAGCAGAGCAGAGGGATTGAGAACCCACCAGATCTGTCCAACGTTGACCAAGGAGAGGTAGAGCAGCCACAGCAGGGACATGAGGACCATGTTGGCACAGCCAGTCAGCAGCACAAAGGCTGCCACTGCCAGCCCAGCCAGGGCCAGGCAATCCAGGGTGCTGTCCATGTGAGACCAGTCCAGGAACCAGACGAGTGTGGGTGCATAGCTCAGGGCATCCAGGCCGACCTTCCCTTTGAAGTACTTCTTGATGTCCTGCAGGTAGAGCTTGCAGGGCAGCAGCCCCTTCTCTCCTATCAGCTGCTTGTTCTGGTGCAACGCCACCAGGAAGGCCACGACTGCAGGAAAACAAGGAGATGGGAAGATGTGTTAGGAATCACCCAGGATGAGGGATCTGTTTTGAATCTGGAGTTACAGAAGCGATTATTGGAAGGAATTTACACCCAAATGCTCATCTCCACCAGTGCTCAAGCAGAAGGTTCCCTGCCCAAGGCAGGGCTTGCACCTTGATGATCTCTAAGGTCCCTTCCAACCCAAACCAAACCAGGATTCCAGGATTCTATTTCTATGATCTACAATGCAGAAGGCAAAGGAATTCTATGAATCCTCTCTTGGCTTTGGAGGACAACAGATCTCCGTCTTTATGTAACATTTCCTGGACATCTATCAAGCACCAGAACCTTTTCCTTATATTGAAAACACTTCATATTTCAAAATATTGTTAATGAGACAGCTTAAACTCACATACCCCGTTAAAGAGGTGTTCATGGAATCCCAGAATGATTTGGGTGGGAAGGGACCTTAGAGATCCTCTCCTGCCACAGGCAGGGACATCTTCCACTATCCCAGGGTGCTCCAAGCCCCGTCCAGCCCAGCCTTGGACACTTCCAGGGATCCAGGGGCAGCCACAGCTTCTCTGGGAATTCTATTCCAGCCCCTCCCCACCCTCACAGGGAGGAATTCCTTCCCAATATCCCATCTATCCCTGCCCTCTGGCAGTGGGAAGCCATTCCCTGTGTCCTGTCCTTCCATTCCTTGTCCCCAGTCCCTCTCCAGCTCTCCTGGAGCCCCTTTAGGCCCTGCAAGGGGCTCTGAGCTCTCCCTGGAGCATTCCCTTCTCCAGGTGAGCACCCCCAGCTCTCCCAGCCTGGCTCCAGCCCCGGGAGCAGCTCTGGAATTGCTCCAACAATTCCCTCCTGTGCTGAGGACCCCGGAGCTGTTCCAAGCACGCTCAGTTCTTTGGGCAGACAACGGTTCATGGTTCTCCACAACTGCCCAAAACAGCAGCTCTGCCGTGGCCTGACCCTCTGGATCCTCTCACACCCTGGAAGGTTGGAAATCCAAAGTCTTAACATCTTCCCATCCCCTAAATTCCCACTTTTCCCATGTCACTACAGCTGTCCCATTTACAGTGCCTCTGCTCCTGCCCTGGACAATCTTAGGCCAGCCAGATGCTTTTTTTAACAGCACATCAGCAGTTTAATTACAGATCATAGACCTAGCATTTGATGTCCTACAGAGAAAGTTGGGCAGTTTTTAGGGATTATCTCATATTTCAGGCATCTCCTGCAGTTACCAATTTGCAGTTTGTAACTCCAGTAATCTCCATGTCTCAGGGAAAAAAAAAATAACAAGGAAGGCCAACATTTCCTGATTAGGCTGCATCCACTAATTTACCCATCCTTCAAACATTATCCAAACACCAGCCACGTCACAGGCAGCAGCACCAGGGCTCTTGCAAAAGGCCAATTTGTTCCCCTCCCCAATCCTCCTTGGTTAATGATCAAATCTGTTTCCTTCCTTATCTCAATGCTGGCATTCTGCAAACAACAATCCTGGTGTTCATCTGGTGTCTCTCACTGGGAGCACTGGGGGAGAGTCTGTGTGAAATCAGAGCCCAAATTCCCATTTCTTTGAAGTCTGGAGCAGCAACCCAAAGTCTGCAGCCTCAGGGAATCCAACTGAAAGTCCCATTCCCCAGACAAAGGTCTCCAGTGGGTTCCACTTAATCCACTTAACACTCCCCCAGCTCCCTGCACACAGCCACGGATTTTATTCTCATTTAAAAACCACTAAAAGTCATCACCCAGCACACAGCAGAGGTCACTGCGAGGGTTCCCTTTGATTCCAGCAGATCCTGAACCCCAGGGATGACACAATAAAGTTGGGAGTTAATTGGTTGTGTCTCTTCCCATCCATCTTTTATACACAGTGAATGATTTTACAAATAAAAGACATTTTTATTCAATTATTTTACTCAATTATGGACAGGGAGAGACATGAGAAAAACTGATTCCAACACTACAGGATCAGCTCTGGAGCACAAATTAAGTGTTTGCTATTTTGTTCATATTTTCTACCAACATTCATCTCAGCACAACTGTGTAATCAGAAAGCCTGACATGAAACCAGCAGAAATATAATTCTTCTGAGCTTCAGACAGCTTAATATCTTCATTTTTTGGCTTTAAAAAAGCCAAGTAAAGGCCAGTTCTGCCTTAAAACTCCACGGCTTGATTTCCCATGATTAGCACTGCAATTTGCCGCACAGCTTTCCAAAAGTGCTAATCAAATTCACCTCTAAATGCTCCAGAATTGCTGCCCCAACCCATAAGTGCTGAGCAGGTTTTCGCCTAAAAAAGTCTAAATTAGACCCCTGCACCGTATGCCAGACGAACAAGGAAAGGGTAAATCAGGAAAAACGAACGCCAGCAACTCCAGCAAAGTCCACATGGTACGGACAGAATCCTGCACAGCCTCTCCGAGCCTGCAAGCAGCAAACACGGGGCTGGAGTTGCCATGAAATGCACATTTTAGGATGGCCCAGCTATCCTAAAAAAGAAAAAAAGGGGTTTTCCCCCCAGACATCCATTTCCCACTGCTGGGATTTCTCACATCACCATCCACAGCCAAACCCCAGCAGCAGCAGCCCTAATTTCGGGAGGATTCACCTCCCCCAAAGCAAATCCCACTGTTCCACCTGTGTTTGATCCATCACCTCCCCCCCAGGTGATGCTCACACGTGCAGCATTCCCAGAGCTCCATCCCGGATCCAGCTCCCTCTCCTGGACACTCCCCGTGCTCAGTCTGTGTCTGGATGTCTCCGGGCTCCCTCTCCACCCATCTCCACCATCTTCTGGAGCACCTCTGAAGGGCTCATCCCCCAGGCAGCTCCCACTTCCACCCACCCACCCACCCATCCATCCCTGCCCTCCCAGCTCCATCTCCAAGAGGTTTCCCCCTCAGGGAGCAGTTCCTGTGCTGCTGGACACAGGGAAGAGCTGAAACTAAAGACAGAGACTGCAAAGGATTTCAGCAACACAGGAGATGCCCTGATCCAGAAGGGAAAAAGGGAAGTTATTTATCAGTTTGTCATTGCTTCCTCTCCCTGAACCCCAGAGGAACTGGATCCTCAAATTCAGTGTAACAGACCCTGTTCCCTTCTCCAGGAACCTTCTCTTTGACCTTGGCTTAGTCAGGGGGGTAAAAAAGTCCCTTTTCCCTTGGCTTAGTCAGGGGGGTAAAAAAGTCCCTTTTCCCCCAAAGCCTGTGCTTCTTCCTCTTCCTTAATCCCTATTCTGGAACCTCTCTCCCCGTGGCCTCGTGTTCAGGGATTTTCCACTCTGCATCTTCCACTCCTTCCAAGTCAAACAAGGTGCTTCCACCTTGGGCGCCGACTGGCACGATCACCCCTCTGCTGGGCTTGGGGCACACTGACCCACTTCTCCTCGGTCCTGGAGCTTTTCCCTGGGAGCCTGCACCCCTCCGAGCCTCCAGATGTGGCACAAACCCCCACCACGCTTCCATCACCCCTGGGGCCGCTCACTGCGCGCACTTTTCGCGGACACTTCCAGGATTTGGGAGCGCTCAGCCCAGGCCAGTGTCCTCTGCTCCACCCGGATCTGCCATTCCCCAGGCTGTGCAGGTGGCAGGAGCGGAGCAGCTCCGGGTCTGCCTCCCACTGCGGAGCTTTGACAGCTCACATGGGAGCTCTCCCTGCTGCCAGCTGAGCTTTACATAATACATGCAAATTATCAGGGCTGCTAATAGACCTTCCCTTACTTATCCTCACCTCACAAGGTGCTTCACTGTACTTTTCCATTAACTCCCCCCTCCGCACCTTCTCCTTCCCCTCCCAGCCTCCCCCCAAACCCAGCGTGTTCCTTGTTCAGTCCCACATGGTACCAATAACCACCACCCAAGCGCCCCCATCCAAAAGGATTCGCTCCATCCAGATTTCCCTGGCACCTCAGCTCCTTTCCCCCGGTCCAGGCTCAGCCTGTCACGGTAGGAGAATGAGAGAATCCCATTCTTCATACTCAGGAAAGATTTAAAGATGTGAAATCCAAACCTTTCCGGTCATATGGCTTTTTCTCTCTTCCCTTCCCGGCCCGTTAAAAGAAGTCTTAACTTTTCCTTAATGCCCAAACCACAAGAAGAACTGAACCAGAGCACAGGGCTTTGCCTGAAAACCAAACTGCCTTCTGCATACACACAAAAACTCTGCCTGGAGCAGTTTATCAAGTGCCCCTTTGACCCAACGAGGCATTCGAACAGGCCCTGAGCTGGGTGCTGCAAGCTGAGGCTGTATCACTGGAAAGAAGAAAGAGCAGAATATTTCTGGTATTTTCTTTATTACCAGAGAAATGAATCAAATAAGTTTTCAATTGATGAATTCCCCTGCAAAGTTTTGCAACACAGAAGCAACAACACCAGAGCACTTAACGAAGGGCGAAGCCAGGCACCCACAAAAAACACACAACAAAGTCCTCTGTTCTCAACACCTTTTTTGTTTTCTTGCCTTTCACGGCCAAGCTGAAGACTTTGGGGTGGTTGCTAGGGAGGTTTTGAAGTGCTTATCTCCCCACTGCCTCCTTGTTTGAAAAGGTGTGGAAATAGAAAAAGCTTCCCTTTGGGTCTCAGGCTGTACAAAACCATCCCAGCCTGCAGCTGGAGGATGCCCTGGGAAGATCCCTCTGCTCCAGAGCAGCTCTGGGCAAGGAGCAGACCAGGAGATTGATAACAAGAGCAGAGAAGGGAATCTTTTCCCCATTCCAGGGGGGTGCAGCTGCTCAGAGGACCCTGGTGCTGCACAGCCCTGCTAGCGACCACCAAGCTGAAATAAAACCTTTCAGGGCAGCAAAAGTGCCTGAAGATGTTCTCTAATCCTGATTAGGCAGGCTGAAAGCGACTGGGAGCCTTTTAATAAAACTGAGGGAAGGGAAAGGAGGGGAGATGGCAGAGAAAGAGAGGAGGAAGGACACCGGGGAGAGCCAGGAACCTACAGGAAGCCAAACCCCCCGAGAGGGCTTTAGATTTCAGATTTAGGAAGAAGGAGCAAAAACCTCCCGTAGCTTTGGCTCTGGGGAAAGAAAATACTATTAAACAATACATAAGGAGAAGGAAGATAAACTGGATTTAAATAATAGCTTTTATTTCAAAGCTTTCCACAGAGCCTGGCTGAGATTGGGGAGGGTGGTATCTAATTACTTCAATTTCTACAGCTGGAATCTGATGATAGTAATCACCCAAAAAGGGCACTTAAAAATGATTGAGAAGGAGGGTGAAGGGAGCAAATAATGCACATTTGTTGTCGAGAGCTTTGGGACCAGCTATTTACCTGTAAGAGCCCTTCCAACAAGACCTCAAAGTATTTCTGGATTGCCAAAACACCGACCCCTGTCACAAGGAACAAACACACGGGGCAAGACCAGGATGGAAAAGCTGCAAATCTCAAACTGGCATTGGTCCAAACCTCTGCCCTGCTCAGGTGAGACCCCGCCTGCAGAGCTGCCTCCAGCTCCGGGGTTCCAGCACAGGAAGGACGTGGAACTGCTGGAGAGAGTCCAGAGGAGGCACTGGGATGAGCAGAGGGATGGAGCAGCTCTGCTGGGAAGAGAGTTGGGATTGCTCAGCCCAGAGAGGAGAAGCTTTGGGTTGAGCTCATTGTGGCCTTCCAGGACCTGAAGGAGCCATCAGGAAACACAGAGACCACGTCAAAAGGATGGAGTGCCAGGACAGTGCTGCAAAGACCCAACCTCACAGAGCCCTTTCAGCTGGATCCACTTTCCCTGCCTTCCCACTCTTGCCAGCAGCAGGTGGGGTTGGTCTCTGACCTCCCCGAATCCTCAGATCCTCTCCCATCTCCAACCTGCCTCTCACACAGCAGCTGCTTTGCCAGGGACTTCCCAAGCTCCGGCTGCTCCTGGAAAACCCCTTCAAGAGACTATAAAAAAAAAAAAAAAAGAAGTGGAGAGTTGTTACAAGCAAAGGGGGCGGGGAGAAGAGAGGGCACACTGAAGGACACTTCACACCTGCCTTGCTCTGCCTGTCCTCCTTCCACACGGAAATATCCTCAAGGAAAACATCTCCCTTGCCTGCTCCAGGCAACGAACACCCCCTTGGGAATGGGGTGGGGGGCAGGAAGGAGGTGGCAGGCCCTCGGACCACGCTTTGTGGTCACTGTACACCCCAAATCATGTTTCTTTCCATCTCATCCTCAAGACCCTGTGCTCTCCCACTCCTCCCTTTCCACCCAGGAGGGGGAACAATCCCTCAGCTCCCAGAGGAGCGCCCATCACCAGGCAGCGCCCGCTTCCCCAACACCTTAACACAAATTCCCCCCAAAGGGTTTGCTGCTCAGCCCAGCAGGAAGGAAAGGGTTACGCATAAAAGGGTGAAATGAAAGAAGGGGGGAAAACATCCCACGACTGAGGAATGTCAAACTGTCACAACGGCATCAGCCGTCTCCTCAGCGAGTCTGAGCCTCGGCGCGCGCGGAATCGCCGCGTCTGGGAGAAAAATCAGCTGTCACAGTAAACGCTTCCATCTCCAGAAAAAAAACCTGGAAGAGCAGCTTGGCACAGACGCACAAAATTGTTTTCTGCTGTTTCTGAACCCGGGCTCTCCACAGAGATCAAACCCACCTTCTCTCTGGAGCATCCCATCCCAGGGCTGCGTCAGAGGGAATCTGCCGGCTCACAACCTCTCCAGCTCAAGCACAACAAGCAATTTCCACCCCACAAGTTCTTACGGGGCACCTCTTCTGCATTGCCCGCCTCAGCAGTGCTGCCAGGAGGAATCTGACCTGTGTCAAACCAGGCCCAGGTTCCTGGCTTGGACTCACCCCAAACCAGCAGCAAAACTCCCCGGGACCTGAGTGCAGCCAAGCACAAGTTGCACAACAAGCAGGTGAACTTTTCCTCTCCTGTACCTCTTCCCTTAACGAGGGACACAAACATCCTCCTGCCCTGCTCATTCCAGCCCCAGTACCCAAAACCCTCCCTCTGACACCCCATTCTCCAAAAGGTTTCCTCTCTCTGCACTACAGTAGCATTTTGGGGTCTCCTACCTCCCTCCATCACCTTCTGGTGTTCCTACTCCTCTCTCTTGCTTGAAAAAGTACAATAAAGACTCTCCCACCTTTTTTTTCTCTTTTTTTTTTTTTTTTTTTTTAAGCACCCCACATCCACTCACCAGCCTGAAAACTCAGCTTCATCCTCTAGCTGAGACACGCCCAACCTCCTTTTCTCCTGCAGCCCATCAGTTTCAATCACTTCCACCTGTAACTCACCTGACCCCCCCCAATCAGATCCTTGTTCCCCACCTCGCTGTCCCAGGTGTCCCACTCACCACAAGGTCCCACATCTTTGATTTCCACCAATTCCCACCCCTCCAGCCAGCCCCTGCTCTCTTCTCACCCCCCACACCCCCTTTGGTCCCAGGTGTGGCACATTTATCACCCCAAGTCCACCACCAGGAAGCAGCGGCCTCCACCGAAGGCACAGCAGAGAACACCAATCAGTTTTTCATAAGAAAACTGCAAACTGAGCCACGGGAAACTCAGCAGCCTGGATTTACACACGGGGGAATATTGGAATCGCTTTCATTTTGACTGAAAGAGTCATAACCTCGCATTTCACTGAGAGCTGAAACCAAACTAGAACCAGAGCACGTGTCAAAACCATACAAAACTACAACTTCTGCATGGTTTTGATGCAAAATAATCTAAGCAGGCTGGCAGGCTACAAATTCTAACGATTCTGTGGACAAATCTGGGGCAAGTTTAGAATTTGTACCGTAGTGTGTTACTTGTCAGTTTCGGCTTCACTGTAAATATTTTTAAATGGAGCACCAGTGGGCTTTGAGCACAGCTCTCAGTGCCAAAGCGAGAGGCGAACGAGCACGGCAAAGGCTGGAAACTGCTTTTACCGTGGAATATTTTAAGGTCATGTTGACTCTAGGTCCTGGTTGGTGGTGGTGTTGGCACCCAGG
Source organism: Rhagologus leucostigma (assembly GCA_013397725.1). Lineage (NCBI taxonomy): Eukaryota > Metazoa > Chordata > Aves > Passeriformes > Rhagologus > Rhagologus leucostigma. Next base: position 476,417 of record VZTD01002300.1, on the reverse strand, counting down.
GATGTCATCTCTCCCTCCAGTCCTGCTGCTGCACAAGACAAAGAGTTCTTGCACTGGGAGCTCACAACTCGAAGGGAAAGGATGAGCAGCTCCAAGCAGCTCTGCTGAGAGGTACCAGCCCTGCTGAGAGGTACCAGCCCTGTGGTGTGAGCAAACTTCTCCTTCCAGCTCCACCAGCTTCCAACATCACCAACCCCACCCCAGCATCAGCCACAGGGTCCCCAACCCACCAGGAAAGTAGGAGTGGAAAAGAAGAGAATAATGGAATATCCTGAGCTGGAGAGGACCCACAAGGATCATCTAATCATAGAATAAACTGAAGTGGGAGGAACCCACAGGGATCATCGAATCCAGCCCCTGTTCCTGTACAGGACATCCCCAAGGATCTCACCACGTGCCTGGGAGTGGTGTCCACACGCTCCTGGAGCTCTGGCAGGCTTGGGGATGTGCCCATCCCCTGGGGAGCCTGTTCAGTGCTCCACCACCCTCCGGGAGAAGAACCTTTCCCTGCTCTCCCCCCTAACCCTCCCTGGCACAGCTCCAGCCGTTCCCTGGCTGCTGTCCCCGGTCACCACTCGGGGACACCGCGGGGCGCGGGGGCAGCGCCCGCCCGGCACTCACAGTACAGGAGGGCAATGGAGCGCAGCAGCACGATGCGGGTCAGCCAGAAGGTGCCCGGAGAGAGCGGCGAGGCCGCGGCACCGACCCCGGGCTCGGGGGAATCGGGGGATGCACCGGGGGCCGCTCCGGGGGCTCCATCTGGGGCTCGGTCGCGGCTCGGGCGGCGCTGGCGCAGCCCCGAGCTGGGCGCCGCCATGTCGGGCACAGCGAGCATGTGCGGCCCGGCGGGGCGGGCCCGTGAAGGGACACGGCGGGGACGGGGGGAAATAGGGGAAAAACGAGGGAAAACGAGGAGAAACGGGGAAAAATGGGGAGAATCGTCTGCAAACCGGCGCCGCCATGTCGGGCACAACGAGCATGGGCGGCCCGGCGGGGCGGGCCCGTGAGGGGACACGGCGGGGACGGGGGGAAATAGGGGAAAAACGAGGGAAAACGAGGAGAAACGGGGAAAAATGGGGAGAATCGTCTGCAAACCGGCGCCGCCATGTCGGGCACAACGAGCATGGGCGGCCCGGCGGGGCGGGCCCGTGAAGGGACACGGCGGGGACGGGGGGAAATAGGGGAAAAACGGGGAGAAACGGGGAAAAATGGGGAGAATCCTCTGCGAACTGGCGCCGCCATGTCGGGCACAACGAGCATGGGCGGCCCGGCGGGGCGGGCGCGGGGG
>VZTD01002300.1:444563-455990 GCA_013397725.1 Rhagologus leucostigma | reverse complement strand
AATTTATGTGGTTTTGCATTTCTTTTCTATATTTTATAAATTTATATTTATTCATATATATTTATATATATATTTATAGTGCTATTTGTGCTCCTCTGCTCCTGGAATGAGCAGATGGAAAAGCTTTTCCCACAAATCCCTCATTTTCCCAACCAGGAGAATCCAAGGAGCACCTGCCGGGACCTCTCCAGGCGGGCAGGGAGGTCCCAGGTGCCCCAAGTCCCTGGGAATCCCTCCAAGGCCACCTGAATCCCGGAGGATCTGGTGGCTTTGGGAGCCTCTCCTGGCCCCCACATGGAGATAAGAATAAAAAAAAACGGACAGAATTCCAGCAGAAATCCAGATCCTCCCAATGTTTGTGAGAAATCAGCTCACGGAGGAGGAGCTTGGAGTGAAATCCATCGGAACAATGTCAGGTGCGGCTCCGGAGCCAGATCCCGAGCATCCCTCCGGAGCCAAGTGTCCGACCCCGGAGCAGCTGGCTGGGATCCAGCCTTGGGATGGGATACAGAGAAGAGCAAAACCTCTCCAAAGCACTTCCCGAAATTCCCAGCTGGAAGCGAGTTTGTTTGTTTGAATGGAAATAACTTCACAAAACATCCGAGTGGGAGAGGTTTGTGTTCTATTTCTGGGAAGGCAGGAAAGATCCGCTGAAACCCCCCAGGAAAAAATGGGATTGAATCAACTGGCCCCGAACCAGGAAGATTTTCAGATCTGCTTGGGAGAGAGAGGGAAGTCGGAAATATCCGCACTGGTTTGTGAGCGATAAATCCTGATTTTTGGGTCTTCCCAGGGCTAAATTCCTAAATCTTTGGGAAAATGCACTCAAGGAAAGGCTGGAATGACATTGGGATTTTGGGTGGTGAAGGAACCTGGCCAGGACTGTCCTGCAGGAAGGAAGGACGGGCCTGGGGGAGCAGCTGGAGCTTCCTTAGGGAATGACAGGCAGAGTCCGGGAAAGGGACAGCCAGATCCCAAACTGGTGATGTGTCCTCATCCCGCCCTCAGGACACCCCAGCTTTCCTGGGAACTGCCGTTCCAGGGGCTGAGCCCCGGGGTCCTCCCCCATCCCCACCTCCCATGGGCTCCCGGGCTGTCCCGAGCTCCCAGCCCAATCAGGACACGGATTTCCAGCCCTAAATGGCTCCAACGGCATCTTTCGGATTTTCCCTTTTCCCTAATTACAGGGATTTGTTTTTATTACCACCATGGGCTTGTTCCAAACCCAGCCGGCTCAGGGAAAGCTTCCACAGGCTCTTGGATCTGAGCTCTTGGATCAGGCCGAGGCACTCGGGGGAGCTTTTCCTATAACAAATTATCCGTTATTTGCTGGTTCTTATTTAATTATCAGCCAGAAGCTGCAGATATTTCCCTTCCACATGCCTTGAGATCAAGGCACTCGCACTGCCTGCAAGGAGGATCCCACTCCACTCCCGAGCCCACAACCTGGGAATAGTTGGATCCGTGGTGTCGTATCCCAGGTTGCTTGGAGCCAAATATTGCTGACATCGGACACAAGGAGGTGGATTTTGGCCAAGGTTTCTCCAGCCCAGCCACCCCTGTGCGCTCAGAGCACCTCTGTCCACCACCTGCTCCACCTTTTTGGGAAAAGGCCCTGGAATGGCCTCACACCTCAGCTGGACATGGGGATTCGGAGGGATTTGAGGCATCTCTGCTCCGTGGGCTGAGCTTCAGCTCTCTCAGGGAGTTTTGGAAAAGTGGGAAATCGATGCTTTTGACCCTGTTGAAGAAGGCAGAAAATGAAGACAATTTTTGTGTTCTTATCCTCGGGGTGTTTTTCCTGGCCTGAGGTGTGTCCCACGCAGCAGAGCACCCCATGGAGCAGCAGGGATGAGGTGTGGGAAGCAGAAGTGTTTTAATTCCTTTAACACCAGTGAGTTTTGCCACGGATTTCACTGGAGACCACCTGACCTTTGGAAAGGGGCTTTGCCTCTGCCTTAACGCTGCTCTTGTAGGATGTGTCTCATCCTACACGGGATCACCTGTGGGAATGCTCCTTTCTCCCCAGTCCTAAACCAGTGCACAGAGGAATGCTTTCCCCACGGATTCCCCGTTGCAGTGGAGTGCTTGGAGAGAATAATTCCCACAGCTCTGCCTCCATCACGGGATAGCTGATGGTGCTGACTCCAATCTGTTGGATTAGGAGAGGTGGGATGTGACCTGCCGCTTCCCAGACCGGTGGTAATGGCATTCCACCCATTTTCCTACATTGAAAATCTGGAATTTCAGTGCTGGATCGCTGTCTGGATCCAATGCTTGGCTATCCTCTGGAGGACTGCAGCAATAACCACGTCCTGGAGCCAAATCTTCCCCTTCGAGGCACCTGTCCCTCCCTCGGAAAAGGGACTCGGTGCCATTTCTGGAGGTGTAGAGCTCTCTAGCAGCAGTTAATATATGCATACTTTGGGTTCCCTCATTACCATTTCAGTTGGCTCGTTTACATAATAACACAGAACAGAAGATCATTTGCATGAAATTAAAAAAAGAGAAAAAAAAATCAAATAACTGAATGTTGCTTTCATTTGGAGAAGGAGCCTGTGAAGTTATTTATATCCCTAAAGTCCCAAGGAGCCGGATCCCCGGCAGGGAACCATGCTTTCCACACAAAACGGGACTTGACCACTTCAATTTATTCACGGAATATCGGCTCCCTCCGTGGAGGAGGGGTTTTTTTCCAGCAGCTGACGGGAAATCCCCTCCCAGCTGCAGCGGGAGCAGCACCACTCGGAGCCAGACAAAAGTCAATTCCCCCGGCTCGGCTCCGCACCTGAGGGGCTGGGAACGAGGGCTCTGCTCCTTGGAGACGCTTGGCGTGCTGGAAAAATGCCGTGGAAAAGCGCTGTTCTCTTCCAGCACCTCTGCCTGATGGTCAGAACCTGATCCAGGGGGGTTTCCCCGTCCCCATCCCACGTCCACCACTGAGAGCCCGAGGAAAGCTCCTTGTGGGCTTCCCAGATTTCCTGCCATGCCCTGATGGAATCACGGGATCATTTAGGCTGGGAAACACCTCCAAGGCCATCGAGTCCAACCTTTGATCCATCACCACCGTGCCAACCAAACCACAGTGCTGAGTGCCACGTGCCAGAAGGAATTATCCCCATTTCCACGGGCGAATATTCCCAGCTGGCCTTCCTTTGGGACGGGTCCGCACCGCAGGTGGTGCGACCAGAACCGTTTGGGTTTGGAGCCAGTGGAATCTCCACCAGCCGGATACACACGGACAGGGAGAGCCGTGTGCCTGTTCCCAGCGTGGACAAACCCGGAAGTGTGGATTCCATGAGGGAATGTGAGCCTGAGCGGTGGAATTGGGGCTGATTTGGTATTCCAGGCGCGTGCAGAGGGCTGGGATTTGCATGAGAAAGGTTCGGTGGGAGAAATCTCAGGCCAAATCCTCCTTTCATTTCTGAGTCTCCAAACTTGCAGCATCTTTATGGACACCGGGAATGTGACTTGGGATTGCAGAGGGGTCATGAGAGCTGAGCCTGGCCCAGGAGCATCCAAAGCCTGTGGAGAGATTTATTCCAGCAGCTCCTGCTGAAACCATCACTGGAATTAAACCCCAACCCCTGTAACGAACCGACCTCCACATTTTTCCCACTGGTGCAAATCCTCCTGGAGATTTTTGGGATGAGCAGTGCCACACTTGGAAAGTTCTTGAAGCACAAGATGGAAGCTTGGAAGCGTGATCCAGAGCTGCCTCCTCTCCCTGTTCTTCGGTATCCACGTGCATGGGGACAATGGGACAGTGTTTTGCTGGGAATTCCCTGTCCCTCAGCATGATGTTGCCAAGAAAAATGGGGTGCGAGGGCTGCCCTGGCCCCCCCCGGGAATGCCAACAAGAATGGGAATTGTTGGCCATGGGCGTGGTGGGGCCCCGCTCTCCGAGCCTGCCAGGCCTGGAATTCCGCCCCAAATATCCACATGGCCTTAATAATGATCCTATTGCCCTGCTCCCACCCTTCTCCATGGCCTCACCAGGGCTGGGGGAGCTCCTCTGCTGCCACAGACACAGCTCCACCCTGCCCAGGTGGCTCTGGAGCTGAACCAGGAGAAGCCACATCCGACTGTCCCATGGAAAATCCCTGGGAAAAGCCGAGGTGGGACATGAGGGAGCTCCTGCATGGTTCCCCTGCAGCTCCTTCTCCGGAAGGATTTGGGAGGGCGACATCTCTTTTGTGGAGCTCCCCACCCCAAAAAAACCTTTTGTGCCCGCCGGGGACCTCAGCTCGGAGATCTTTCACCGCTGTCCCAGTCCAGATGCCAGGGTGGATCCCACCAGAAGCCTGGAGGAGCGTGCCCAGGAAATATTCAGCCTGGGCTGGAGCTGATCCTGCCATCCTGCCCGTCTCCACAGCCTGAGCACAACGTCTGGGGCACAGCTGCTCCCTTGTCCAGGTGCTGCTCCTCCTGCAAGGAGCAGAAAAGCTGGAGCCAGGATTTGGCCGCTCCGTAAAAAGGGAAGTGACGGTTCCTTGAGCCCTGCAAACATTGATCCTGCAGGGACAGCGAGGCCCCGGCTGTTTGGGATGTTTCCTTGTGTTCCTGTGCTGAAGAACCGGACGGAAAAATCTTTTCCTTCCCCGATTACACCAGGAAAGAGATTCCCGTGAGTGTCCCTGTGCTGGATGGGCCTTCTCCAGGTTCCTCCATCCCAGACACAAATGGAGCCCCGGGGAACCTGCAGCAGAATTTCACAGCTCGCTGGTCCAAGAAAAGCCTGGAAAACGCAGAGCGGAATCGAGTTCGGGCCTTCCCAACGCACTCAGAGTTTGGAACACAGGGATCCCACATGTGGGAATCGTCCTGGCCTGGAGAGCAGGGGTGAGACCCAAACAGCTCCAAGAGACTGCTCTGGATCAGCTTGGAGCCGGATCCAATAAAGGGTGATCCCTTGGAAATGAGGGAACGGGACACGCATCCCGCTGACACCCCGGCCGTGCTGCAGGGAATTTCAAGGCCATTGGGAAGTGCTGTTCCATGACACGGGACAGATGCTCTGCTTGCTAATAACGAGGAAAATAATGATGACCGCTGTTAATTGCCAAAAAATAACCCCACTTCCATGCTTTGTAACTCCCTGTTCAGCAGAGCCTGCGGAGGACGTGGAATTGCCTTTGCTTGAGGAGGAAAATGGGATCCTGGCTTAGCCCTGGAGCATCCCTGAGGGAAGTGCCAGCCCAATTTTGGCATTTCATTGCCAAAAGCTGAGGATTTGGCCCAATCCGGGTGCTGAGCCCGGCTCTGGGAAGCCGGTCCTGATTTGCAAGGGAAACGCTGGGTAAATAATATTCATTACCCAGGGAGCCGCCCCTTCCAGACCGTTCCCTCCTTATTCCTATCACCTGATAAGCCTCATTTGCCAAACTTTTTACTTTCTTCCACACTCTGGCCTTGCTGTCCCAGCTCGAAAAGGGTTTCATTACTTTCAGTGATATTTTTACTCAGTGTGTTCATCCCGACTGAAGGATTTGTGGTTCCTTCACCTCCTCCGGGGCTGGGGTGGGCTGGGAGCTCTCGGGGCTGAGCTGTGTTTGCTGTCCCCTGGTTCTCCCTGCTGGCTGAGAACATCCCAGCTCATCACACCCTCCGGGCTCTCAGCAGCTGCCCAGGCCCATAACCGGGATAAAAATATGGGAGCAGCCCCCTTGCAATTATTTCCAGCTGCTTGGTCGCTCTGAGAGCGAAGGGGCTTTTTTTTCTGGGAATTTCTGCTTTTTCTTTTCTCTGTGGAGGGATCAGGACGCAGCACACGGCCACAGGGGTCTCTGGGATGGTGGAACATCCCACTTCCCACCTTCTCGCTCCCATCAGATCCAATTTTCTCCTGAGGTCAGTCTTCCCTGCAACTTTATTCACTTTTTACAGGTGATCAAAGCTGGATCATCCCAGTCCCTACGGAAGGGACAAGGAAGGAAAGTGCCAGCTGAGGTGTTGGCTCTGGACCTGGGGCCTGCCTTGAGTGGCATCAGTGCCATCCATGTCCCCACCCTCATCCCTATCTCCATCCCCATCCTAGCCCTATCCCATCCTATTTCCCATCCTAATCCTCATCCCTTTCCCCATCCCCATCCCTTCCCCTCTCCCTTTCCCCATCCCTAATCCCATTCCCCTTCCCATCCTTATCCCCATTCCCACCCCAAATGGGCATTCCCCCCCATTTTCCCCTCTCCCCCCAGCCTGTCCCGGAGCAGGAGGATGATGCAGATGAGATGCAAAGGAGAGGGACAGGGATTTGCATCCTTTGCTCCCTGCAGAGTCTGCTTGGAGCAGCCCCAGAGCAGGAAGGAATTGTTTTCCAGCTCTCCTGGGGGTTTCCGTGTCCCTGCTGGCCCAGGAGGGATTTCTGGATGTGGAATTTGAAGGACAAGGATGCAGAGCTTGGTCAGTGCAACCTTTGAAGGTCCTGCTCCTCCCCGTGCAAGCACAGCTACAGCTGTTGTAATTACCTGCCTCAGTTTTTCCTAATAATTCCATTTTTTTTCCTGTGAAATTCCCTGAATTTTAGCTGATTAAGACACTCTTCCCTTTCATCTCAGAGCTCTGCATCCCCCCTGCTCCTACAAACCCTGCAGTCCCTCACCCTGATGGAGCTGTCCTAGGGGAGGGACTCGGTGGTCCTCAAAAGCAGCTCCCTCATGGATAATCCCAGAAATTCCAGAAGTGTATTTCACTGAGAGGGATGTAATTTTTCCCGCTGTTTTCCACTTTCCTGCCTGTAGGAACTAAAGCTCTTTGTCCCGATTTCCAGCACCTCATCCAAAAGGTCCCTCCTGCCTGCGAGTCCTCAGGAGCGCGCTGGGTGTTGGACCTCGGGGGATCCATGGATGCATCCCAAGGGATTGGGCAGCACCGGGAGGGACAATCCCAGCACGAGAGGAGCCGGGGCAGCCGCCGGCCCGTTCCTGTGTGTCTCTGGCTCCTCCTGAAGGAGACAGCCCCGCGCAGCTGCGGGAGCGGGGAACGGGGCACGGGGCACGGATTGCTCCCGGGCCACCCCAGGGGCAGGATGGAAGGGGTGGGATGGAAGCAGGGTGGGAACGGGAGGAGAACAGGAATGCCATCCCGCTGTGTTTGAAGCGGGTTATCCCTGCCCGCTGCAGCTCCAGCGGCACGGCGGATCCCATATCCTGGGGCAGCTGGGGCTGGCACAGCCCGAGCCGGGGATCGGAGGGATGGGGATGGAGAACCGGGGATGGAGAGATGGGGATTGGAGGGAGGGGGATTGGAGGGATGGGAACTGGAGGGATGGGGATTGGAGGGATGGGGTTTGAAGGGATGGGGATTGGAGGAATGGAGATGGGAGAGATGGGAATTGGAGGAATGCGGATTGGCGGGATGGGTATTGGAGGGATGAGGATTGGAGGGATGGAATTTGGAGGGATGGGGATTGAAGGGACAGGGATTGGTGGAGTGGGGTTGGGAGGGATGAGGTTTGAAGGGATGGGGCTCACAAATATGAGGATCGGAGGGATGGGTTTGGAGAGTTGGGGTTTGGAGGGATGGGGTTTAGAGGGACTGAGCTTGGAGGGACAGGATGGCAAGATGGGACTTGGAGGGATGGGATTTGGAGGGATGCGGATTGAAGGGACAGGGACTGCAGGGACAGGGATTGGAGGGACAGAGATTGCAGGGACTGCCCCGGGAGGATGGAAGGAGCAGCCAGGGGCTCAGGCCCTGTTTAGAGCCCTTTTCCATGCAGGCAGCCAGAGCAGATCCCATCCTTTGAGAATGGGACAGGAGGTGGGTACAACCCTTTTATTTAATCTCCTCATCCCCAGGGGCTTGGAATTCTTACCCAGGGCTTGGATTTTGTATTGTGCTGCCAGTTTCCGACTCCCAGATCCCGACAGTGGCAATAAACCTCGCCCTGCTTTGCTGGGAAGAGTTTTCCCAGTCAGGCTGAAGGGACGACCCGCTGTGCTGGGTTGCTCCAGGGCCACCAAGCCCTGGATGCTCTCCCTGTCCCTGCTCTGTGCCAGAAATCCCGGCTGGCACAGAGCTGGGAGGTGGCTCCTCATTCCCCAGCCAAGGCACAGCCTTTTTCTTTTTCCTGGGAGAAATATTTCATGTTAATTGTCCCTGGGTCTCTGTGGGATGGGCTGCAGTGGGAAGGCAGGGACACGGCTCTGAGGGAACAGGAGGCGAAAAAGGGATGGATGCTCAGGAAGGGAGCGGCTCCCAGTGGGCTGAGCCGTAGAATCCGAACCATTTGGATTGGGAGAGACCTTTAGAAGTCATTTATCCAACCCCAAAGCTTGCACTCAGCTGGGGATAAAGGTTGGAATGTTGACTTCCCATCCCCATTTCTCTCCATAGAGGGCTTGTTAGGGCTTTCCCAAATTCTTCCTTTCTTCCACCCTTTTTCTCTTGGGTGACATTAACCCCGAGCCCTGTCTCCCCACACTTCCTCTGGCACATTTCGTGTCCAATAATCCACATCCGAAGTGAATCTCCTGCGAAGAGAAGGAAAAAACCCAGGAACTGCCGGAGCCTGTCCCGAGCAGAGCTGGCGCTGCCACCCAAACGACTCCATGGAAGAATGTGCCCATGGCAGAGCTCCCTGAACATTCCAGGCAGGATATTGCCTGCTCCTGGATGCGGGAGCCTCTTGCCACTGCAATAACATTCCCGATAATCTGCCATGACTCTGCTCCGGGGGAAGCGGGAGCAGGGCCCGGAATGGGGAGGTGCTGGGGGGGCTCCTCGCTGTCACCCACCCTCCGTGCCCAGGGAATTCTCTGCGCACAGATGGGGTTAGAAAAGCGAGGGATGCCTGAGGGTTGAGGGGAGGTCTCGCTCCCTGCCCACCTCCGTGGGGTAAATCCAGGCTGGGCAGCCGGGATGGCTCCAGGAGCTCTCTGGCCTCTGTGCCAGGCGCCCGGTGCTCCTGGCAGCCATCCCAGCCTCCTTCATCCCATTCCCAGCTCCTGCCAGCCTGGACACTGCTCCTTCCTTTGCAGGGCTGCTCCTCCAGTCCCTGCCAGGCTGCCCAGGACCCCACGGCTCCAGTGCCCTGCATGGGCACAAATTGGCCAGGAGGGATTTTTGCTTGGATTCTGGATGGCTGCTTGGAGCTGCTTGGGCTGGCTTGGCCTATTCTAGGGAAAACTCCTCGGATTCATACAGCCAGAGGCTGGGATGGCATCGTGTAGGCCGTGAGGCACCTCCAGGTTGTCCATGTGCTGAGCCAAAGGGGATTTCACTGCCAGAACAGCAGCTCTCGCCCTGCATCCATCCAGAGCTGCGAATCCATCATTTTTCCATGGGATCTCTGACAGCAGCTAACACTCCTTCCCAGCGCCAAACAGTCCCTATTCGCAGGCGGAGTTTTGTGTGGTTTCCATTCCTGGCTCTGGCTGTCCCTCGCTGGGCCCCGCCGGGGTTGGTGCCACCCCAGAGTCTCGTTGTGGGTGGACATTCCCAGGCCGGTGCCTGTGGTGGTTTTTCCAGGGAGAGCCGGCGGCTCCTGGCTGCCCAGGCCAGCCAGGGCTGGGCCCTCTCCAGCCTCCAGTGAACAAGGAACCGATTCAGGAGGAAATTCTGTGCTGCTGTCCCTTCACACCTCCCCAGCCAGGGCCATAAACCCGTCCAGAACAGAGCCGGAGGGCACGGAGCCGTTTTTGGGATGTGACTCTGGACAGCGTCACCCCGCTCGCCCTCATCCTGCCTCCTTCTCCTTGATCCAACAAGATCCACCTCCTGCTGTGGCTCAAGGTGGCCTGGCGCCAGCTGGGGGACAGCACTGGAGGGGCTCTGGGTTTACCCCAAAATAAGATGAGCAGAAAATCCTCGAGGGGGGATCAGCGCACGGAGAGGCTCCTGCGGAGCCGGCAGGTTTGGATCGGGATCCACCGTGGGGATCCTTAAACAGCGGCAGAGTCCCTGCAGCCCCCAGGAGCTGTGGGGGCCATTCAGTGCTGCCAACTCCCAGCTCCCGCAGCCCCATCTCCCCCGGGCCGGCCCCGCTCCCGAGTTTAACCCATCGGTCCCCCTTGTTCCCCCACCTGAACGCTTTACAAGACAAACACCTAATCCCGCGTGGAAATTAGAGCCGCAGAATATCTCTTTTCACTCTCTGCCAAGGTGTTGAGTCTGATTACAGCACACACTGTTTGCTTTGTGCCAGGGTAAAGCCCCTGGAATTTCTCGGCGAGTCAACATCGTCCCGGCGGCGAGGCTGAAAATCTACAGGCTACTGTGCAAACGAGCTAGCAAATATTAATCCACGGGAAATGATCCGGGAGGGGAGGCAGGGAAGGGGGAGGAAGGTTATTTATACCCACTCCGAGATTAATAATGCCAAATTAAAATTGGAAAAAATTAAAGAGGGAGATGAGGAGGAGGAGGGGCGTGACACATTCCTGCTGCCACCATCGCTGCTGCCTGATTTCCTGGGAGGGAAAATACCCCAGTTCAGAAGATCCTGGAATGTCCTGAGTTGGAAGGGATCCACAGGGATCACGGAGTCCCAGGATGGATCCTCCCTGGTCTCCCAGGAATTTTAGAGGGTGACAGAGATGGGTCGAACTCCTCGTGTTGTCCTGACCTGCCCCGGGCTTCCCGCAAGGAGAGAGTCATTAAAAAGTGCCATGACTCAGTTTCCCCATCTTTAAACATGGAATACTGATGCTTCCTAATTCCCTAGGGCACCCTACACGGACGAGAGGAATGGATGCTCAGTGCTAAAGGTGCCACCATGTAAATCTAAACTGAGGGCGTGTGGAAAGTCTTTGCCAGGTGCTGCTTTCCCAAATTCAGGAGGTGGCTGGAGGGATCTGCACGGCTCCGGGCTGAGGGCAGACTTTGTTCTTCATCAGTGCTTACAGGTGAGACCCCTTTGCTGGGAGGGCTGGGGAGGCTCCCCTGTGATCCCCCCAAAATCCTCATTCCCATCTCCTCCACGGTGAGGATACCCACCCTCAAAGCCCGGCTCAGCATCCAGCCTGCCCACGGTCCTGGGGTGTTTCCCACCTGGACACCCCTTTCTTCCCACCTTACAGACCCCCAGGAATGGGGATTTGGGGCTGGAGCCCCCCCTTTCCCCCACAGCTCCCCGCAAGCTCTGCCCCGCCGGAGCAGCAGCACCTTCAGCAGGGCTCTGCAATCCAGCTCTTGGGCTCTTCCCAGGAAAAACATCACCTCGGGCTGGGATGCAACAAGAGTGACGTTGTCTGGAAAGAAAGAAGGATTTGCTTTAACCTGTGTGGGTTTGCAGGCAAAGCACCCCGGCGGCTCCAGGCGAGACGGAGCCCTGGAGCCCAGCCAGGCATGGGATGGGATGGGTCCTGCTCCTCATCCCGGCCCTGCTGCTTCACATCCCGGTCCTGCTGCTCCTCATCCCGGACCTGCTGCTCCTCATCCCGGTCCTGCTGCTTCACATCCCGGTCCTGCTGCTCCTCATCCCGG
>VZTD01002300.1:402006-444475 GCA_013397725.1 Rhagologus leucostigma | reverse complement strand
TCCTGCTCCTCATCCCAGCCCTGCTGCTCCTCATCCCGGCCCTGCTCCTCATCCCATCCCTCCTGCTCCACATCCCAGTCCTGCTGCTCTGCATCCCAGCCCTGCAAACTCCTTCCCGGTGGTTCCAGGGTGGTTCACCCCGGGTTTCCCAGAGGGAGCCCGGGTTATTCCCGTGGCCGGGCTCAGAGCAGGATGGAGCCGGGAAAGCGCCGGCGGTGGCACAGGCAGGGCCGATGTTATTGGAGCCCACGTCAGGCGGGTGTTAATGAAGGAAAGCCAGGCCCGTGCTCTGCAGCGCCCTTAAATCTTCGGGAAAACCTGTGTGGGGGGAGGAGGGGAATTACCGCTCCCAGCAGGGACCCCGGGGTCACTGCTGGTGGCTCCAGGCTGAGCCGCAGTGCCCGTGGTCCCACACAGCTCCAGAACCCTCCAGAGGGATCCTAATTAAATTAAAAAAGACTAATTCAGCCAATGCAGCCCGAGCGGGCCGGGTGAGACGCACTGGGTGGATCCACGTCCATCCCACCACACTCCGAATTCACGGGTGGCACATCCCTGCTCCACGCAGAGCCCACACGGATCCGTGGGGTCGGTGCCCGGTTGGGATTTGGCCTCCTTGGAGCTGGAGAGGCAGGGAACTGTTCCTGCAGCACTCCAGCTTTTCTTTCAGCCTCCGAGCTGCCTTGCCAAGTGTTATAAAAATATATCAGTGTGAGCCAAAACATTTAGCACTCCACTTATTACTTTAAGGTTATAGGTTAAACAAATTCCTTCTCAGAATTTACTGTGTTCATTTTAGCTTCACAACACAGCCCTGCTAGCGCTGGATATATTTCACACTGTAATTCCTCCCTTATGGATTGCAGGGAGGGGGGGGAAAGGAGAGGAGGAAAGGAGCTTTCTAAATTTTTATGTGAACAAAAGCTACCATATAAACTAGCTGCAAACAAGTCCTCTGCAAGAGATAGTTTGTAAAACTTATTTTCCAGTAACCAATAAAAGCAGGAATGAAAGGTAAAGTTTGTTTTTACCTTGCCTAATAACTTCTTTCTCTTTTTTTTCTGGGTTTTGCCCTTTTTGGGGGGGCAATAAAGCTTAAAAAGAAAATAAAGAGCCCGGTTCACACCTTGGGCAAGCAGGTGGAATTGTTGCAGGGAAAGTGCAGCTCAGCGAGCTGGGCTTAAACCCCTCTTGGGTGGTGTGTGGGTTCAGGGAATGGGAATGGGGTGCCCAGAGAAGCTGTGGCTGCCCCTGGATCCCTGGCAGTGTCCCAGACCAGGCTGGATGGGGCTTGGAGGAACCTGGGATAGTGGGAGGAGAGCCTGTGGGGGATCAAGGTGATCTTTAGGATCCCTTCCAACCCAAACCATTCTGGGTCTCAGCTCCATCCTACGATGCCGTTCCCATCGGTGTCACGAGGAAATGCTGGAAGCAGCTCCAGGATCGCAGAATCCCAGAATGGTTTGGGTTGGAAGGGATCCTAAAGATCACCTTGATCCCCCACAGGCTCTCCTCCCACTATCGCAGGTTCCTCCAAGCCCCATCCAGCCTGGTCTGGGGCACTGCCAGGGATCCAGGGGCAGCCACAGCTTCTCTGAGAACCTGTACCAGGGCCTCAGCCCCCGCCCAGGGAGGAATTCCTTCCCAAAATCCCATCTTTCCCTGCCCTCCGACAGTTTAAATCCATTCCCCCTTGTCCTGCCATGATCTGTCCACATAAAAGCCCCTCTCCCTCTCTTTTAAAATCCCCCTTACGGAACTGGGAGGATTTTCCCTTGGTGCTCCAAGCCACTGCTCTGGTTTCTATGGAACAGACCTCAACAAAACGGCTAAAAAAAAAAAGCCCAAAAAACCCCATCAGGTCCGGTTCACATTTGGGGCTTGGATTTCACCTCGGAGGGGAGGGAAGAGGGAAATCAGACATGGAGGTGTCGTGTCTGTGAGCTCATAAACCGGGGCCAGCAGCTTGAAGATGGAGGAGCTGAGGGACTGTTTAGAGGTTTCCATCACCTAAATGAGGAGGTGGAGGAAGTCTGGATGATAGTAACCCCATATTAAAAAATTCTGCCCTGTCAACAGGCGAGGAACTACACGGTGGAAATCCGTCTGTGCCGCTGGAACTGGGAAACCAGATGTCTCTGAGCAATAACTGCCCTGGGAAGGACGACAGGAACACTTTTGCCTACGAGTTAGGGGGGGAAAAAAAAATAAAAAATCCCAGCCGTGGTTTCAATTAAAATGGCTCTACCCAAATATTGCTGCTATTAATGGGATGTCCAGCTGTGACAGCACCGGGGAGTATCCGTGCGCAACATCTGCATCCCGGCACAGCCCAGGAGGTGGGAGGCTGCTCACGGCTTTCCTGGTGGCTCAGCCCACGTGAAAGGGGAAATCCGGGCACGGGAGAGGCTGGAGGCACGGCAAACTGGGCCTGACTGGGGAAGGGAGGATTTGGAGATGTAAAATTGGGAATATGGCATCAACCCAAGCTTTGGGTGCAGCAGGAACAAGCCTGGGGTGCTGCAAGAGGAAGAAACCACTTTGCTGTTTTTCCAACAGCTGGAAGAAGCAGCACTTGGGTTCCCTGAAGCTTCGAACCTTTAAAAAAATCCAAAAAACATTAAAAAAAAAATCCAAACCCAATCCTAAGTTCCAGCGCTGGGATGGGAGCTCATGAAGCCGGGATTTGCATAACAGGAGCTGTTCCCACCCTTTCAAGGAGTGTTGCCCTGCAGTGTGGAAGCTCTGGGAAGATATTCCTCGTCCCCTGGATGAGATCCAGTGTTCCCGCGCCCTGAGAGGGGAGGCAGACTCGGGATGAGCATCCAGAGCCGTGCCCGGGATGGTGGGAAGGAGCTGCCACCAGTGGCTGGCAGGGCTTGCCAAAAACAGTCCTGGAATCATGGAATTTGGGTTGGAACAGGTCACCGAGTCCAACTCTTCTCCCACTAAACCGTGTCCCCAAGGGCCACATCTGCTGTCAAACCCCTGCAGGGATGGTGACCAGCAAACACTGGGCTGAAGCTGGATTGGCAGCCTGGTTCCTCCTGAAATCCCTCTCCTGAGTTCCTGTCCCTTGGGGATTCCTACAAACCAAGCAGTGCCCTGGGATAAGAACCGCACATCTGACAAGATCTGGGAGACACACGGAATAAAGCAAGGCCCTGGTTCCTGCGTGGGAAGGTAACGGGATCCTGAAACGGTGCAGGGAGAAGGCAAGGCAGGGGAAATGCATGCCCTTGGAGAGGAGAACATCAGCGGCAGTGGGAGAAGGAGGCAGGGAAGTGTGGACTCCCTGGGAATGCTTCAGCCTGGAGAAATAACTCGGAACAAAAGTGTGTGTGTGGAAAATCCCTGATTCTGCGGAGAAATAAATGAGGAGGAGGAGGAAGGTGCACAGGGAGGTGGGAGGCTCCAGCCCTGCCCTCTTTCTCGTTCTTCTCCCAGAGAGAAAGGGAAACACTGGGATGGTGGAGGAACAGCGATGGAACACAGGGATGCTTGGAAATCGCCCTTCAACTGGCAGCTCCTCGGCTGCATAACCCCAGATGTGAAACACTCCCAAAAGTCATCCCAGACACCCCCACTCCCGATGCGACACTTCAGAGCTTTCCCAGAGCTGTCACGGAGCTTCCCTGGAGCCTCTCCAAAGCCTCTTGGCAGAATCCAAAGTCACAGCCTGGCAATTTCCTACCGTGGCCAGTCGGCAGCTCTGGAAGTCCCGAAGCAAAGGGAACAGCTGTGGGGCTGTGCTGCATTAGGGAGCCCACAGGGATGTTAATTCGTGTTCAATTGGGTGCCAAATTGATCTTCCCAATTTCCCCGTTGCTGCACAGGGTGGAGAGGGAGGACCTCGGGCTGCCTGTGTTTGTCTGGGTACGTACAGGACCTCACCGGGTTCTCCTTTATCAAAATAACCTGCACTGGGGATGGATTTGGGCCTTAAATCCCAAAAATGTGATGGTTCTGATAATGCAGAGTGGGCAGTGAGGGGTGGCCTGGTTCTCACAACGATCAGAACATCACTGAGGGGTTCATTGGGATGTCTGATGCCAAAGCTGGATCAGCTCCTCTGCTGCAGGAATGGGGTCCAAATCCTCTTTTAAACCTGGCTGGATCACTCCTGCCATCCTAACAGCCTGTTCAAGCCCCTGTTCCCACTCTCACATCCCTCTGGATGTGTTTGTATCCTCAGAAAGTTGTTCCTTGAGGCCCTGTGTTGTAACAGGGCCCTCATGTTTTTGGCAACAAGGAAGGGGCAGACAGGATTTGTTTGGAATAATTAATTTAATGAGGAAGGCATTTTCCTGATGGGACATCATCAGCACACCTCAAACTTTGTGCTTGTGCTGGAGCTCCAAGCTGCAGCTCTCTCAGCTTCCTGGCAATCGGGAAAATGATGGAAAATCTGCAGAGTTCGCTCTTCCTTCAGTTTTTCCTCAAGGAGATCTTATATAATCCCTTTCAGGACCATGGCCCACTTCTCTAAGTGAGCTTGGTCAGATTTTTGGAAGCAAAAATCTCTCGGTCCCAAGCCTCAGACACAGATGTCTCGGAGGGATCAGCTCTGCTCTTGCTCGCCACAATTAATATTCCTTCTCCACTGCAGCGTGGAGTTGTGGGGCAGCCAGGGGTGCTCCCAGCAGGATGCACGAGTTCCTCAGCCAGGAAGGGCTGGCAGACGGCTCCATCCATCCCTCACCTCTCCATGGTTTGCTTTGGTGGTGCTCACCTGCCCTTGGGTTCCTGGGAAGACACCGGGAGCTTCCCTGTGGGGCCAGCCCAGCTCCAAAAGGAACGTTTTCCTTCCCCAGCTGCCTTCTGCTGCTGCATGTCCATCGCTGTCCCTCCACACCACCTCAGCTCTGACCAAACTCATCCATCCGAGTGCTTTTTGCAGAGGCAAAGCACAAAAATCTCCACATTTTTTCCACCCAGACCTGTGCCCTGTTGCAACCCCAAGCTCCAGGAACGCCCCTGCTCTGTCCCACCCCATCCCTGCTCAGCACAAACCCCTCCAACCTTTTCCATGCAGATCTGTGCCCTCGTGTCCCCCAGCGTCCCCAAGCTCCTGGAACACCCCGCTCCGTCCCAGCCCCCCTTCCCGGTGCAGGCCTGTCGGTGTGAGCACGGCTGGGATGGTTCGGTGTTTCCTGCCCGGCACAGGAGCAGTGTAATGTCTGTCTGCTTTTCCTGCTTGTCTCGTTCCGAGGAGCCACATGTTGCTCCTTCCCCGCGTTTATGGAGCTGCAAAAGGAGCTCTCTGCAGCAGCAGTGGCGACTTGGCCGGGCTCCAAGGGGACCCTCAGCCACTTCATTTGCACAGGCTGCAATCAGAGCAGGGGGAACCCGTCGGGGAGCAATTCCAGCACTCAGACGCCTGCGCCGAGCTCTCATTTCTACCTCATTAACTTTACAGTTTGACAACTTCACAAGGCAAGGACTTCTGTGGGGATTGCTGCTGCACAGCCCAGTGGCAGACGGTGTCTCCCAGTCTGCGGGTTACCTCATGCACTGGTGCGATGGGTTTTCCTGCAGCCCTGGGCTGGCAGGGTGTCCCCGGGGGTCACGTCGGGGCCCCCTCGCTGCTGTCACAGCTCCTCCAGGCGAGGCCTGGCCATGGTCTCGCACACCAGGAACGGCTCCGCTCCTGCTCTGCCCAGACAAAGGGAAAGTCAGGCTTACGGCAAAGTTAGTTAAAATTAATTAGCTCTCTAAAAGTGGAAGAGGACCCAGTGCCCTCTTCCCAGTGTTCAGTGGGCTCAGCACAGACGCTGAATTAAAAGCTCTGTTTTCTTTTGCCATAAAGAAAATGACTCCGAGGCGCCCGGGGAGAGGCGGAGGGTTGGAAACACAACTTTAATAACCTTTCCTCTGTTTATAAGGATGGTTTAACCTTTCAGAGTTTCCGAAAGCTCACTGCACAACCCTATCTGGGCTGGCTGGGGCCTTGTGCCGTGGCAGGTGAGTCAGGAAGGGCTGGAGCAGCAGGGAGGGAGGAGGAAGAGCGGTGAAACACAAACACCCGGAGCTGGAGAGACTCAGGAAAAGCCCAGAAGCAATAGCTGGGAAAGGTTATAAATTCTCATGCTCCAGCGCTCTGCAAAGCTCCAATTAACAGGGGGAAGGACAACCCTTCCCTTCTGGACGTGTCGGCTGCCTGCTTGATGTTCCTCTCAGCTGGCCTGAGTTGCTCCTGAAGACGAGGGAGACCCAACTTGATTAAAATCCTCACTCAAAGCCCAGCGTGGGGATTCCTGCAGCTCCAGCAGAAGCTGGTTTGTTGAGCAGGCCATGCATCCATCGCTCCCTGGGATTCTGGATCCAGCCCGGGCTGGTGGAGGCAGGGAACGCTCGGCTGCAGGTGACAGCTCCGAGGCTGGCCTTGTCCTTGGTGAGACACTCAGCACCAGGGCAGCCGGGCAGCGATGCCAGCTTGGCACAGTGACCTACATTGAGCTTGCAGACCCTCTCGGCAGCTCAGGCTGATCCCACAGCTCAAGGAAATGTAGAAAACCCAGGAATTTAACTGGGAAAATGCCTCTCACATGGTGCTCAGCAGCGAAGGCACAAAGAGCCTCTCCGGAAGCTTCCCCACATTCCTCTGCAACCCAAAGGCCACATCCCGGAGAAATCCCACTGGGAACATGGCCAGGACGTTTGTCTGGCTGCAGAGGGGCTGCTCCGTGGGATGAGAGAGGGATCATGAGCGGGAACACAGGGAGGTCACGGAGGGAGTGGGGAGGAAGGTGAGGAGGAGAAGGCGCCGGGTGTCCAACAGAGGAGCCTTTGTTCGGAAGCACCACAGGTGTGGAGCACAGGGTTCTTCCTGGTAGTGAGAACAAGTGGCAGGGTCAGGTCCTTCCTTGACCTGAGAGAGATGAGATTAGATAAGAGCCTGTCCTTGTGGTGCCAAACCTGCACCCGGCACTGCCCAGACGTGAGGGACTCGTTCCTGCCGTTCCCAAATCCCTGCAGTGTGCAGGAGTCCTCTCCTCTCACCGTGGCAGCCCAGCAGGCGCTTTGTCCTGCAGGATGAGTTGAAGCGGTGATCCCCTGGCCTTCCTGAGGGCCAACGTGGAGCACAATCCGTGCTGGGAGTCACTAACTAGGAACAGCACAATTCCACTCGGGAAGGTTTAGAGGCAGGAGATAAAACGTGGGGCGCAACCCCCCGCAGTTACAAAGTTATTCTATTTTCCCTTTCCTCCAAAGGAAGATCAAAGAGGCGTTTGATGGAGTTAAAACTCGGGGCCAGCTCTTTTGATGGCATAAATTGACTTCCCTCCAACTTAGCGCAGGTGAGAACCTGACGTTATCTATTTAAATAAAAGCTGGTGCAGCACAAGAGGTTATAAACCCGGGGAGCTCAGCGAGGCAGGATTATTGTTACAGCAAACAGCTCCGAGCTGCCAAAATGGTTGGAGTTAGATGGGAATCAGGATAGAAAAGGTCACGGCTGTAACAAAAATGGGAGTATCAGGCTGGATTAGTTCCCCAGAAGGCGAACAAAGGGATGGGGTGCTTGGAAAAATGCGGTGAATCCCTGCAAGCCTTTGAAAGCAGCCCCTGCTCAGCCACAGTTTGCTGCTGGTTGGGCAAAGGGTTGGGCACGAAATGCCCACGAGGTGAATTTAATGGGAATTCTTCATCTTCCCTGAGCCAGAGCGAGGCAGGCTCCTGATGAAAGCTTGGTTCTCCCTTGGTGTTATTTACCGGGGCTGAGCTGGGGCTCGGAAGCAGCGATCCCTGACTCGGAGTTCACCCCTGGCAGGCTCCTGCTCTCTCCACACCACAGGGCTACTCTGGACCGCAGGGATCAGTGGTGCAGCCGAGTCGGGGATCTCAGCAGACTCCGTTTCCTGAGGAATTCTCAGCTCTACGTGACCTGCAGCCCCTCTGCTGCCAGCAGGGACAGGCAATGCCCTTCCCTTTGGACGCAACAGATCCCCGGCCTTGGGGTGCCCCGGCTCCATGGATAAACAGCTTGGGAATTCCCAAACCTGTGTGATGGGGCTAAACTGCCCTGGAGATGGGATTTGGGCTGGGGTCGGGGTTTGAGGAGCCAGGGAAGGCTGAGCACCGCCAGTTTCCCCGTCCTGGTGCTGGGGCAGCCTCAGCTGTGCTGGGAGCACTGGGACCAGCACGAGGGATGTCACCGGTGCCACGCGGATCCCAGTGCCGTGGGGGGACCTGGAAAGGAGCCTCATTTCCATCACACCATGCCCTGACCCTGCCCGGGGCCCTGCCCCTCTCCCACATTAAACCCTCCCGCAGGAGAGGTTCAGTCATGCAGCAAATTAAACCTGGAGAAAGATGTTTCCAGCTGTTCCAAATTAATTGGGTCGCCCAATCCTGCGTGGCTCCGTCGCTGCCGGCGGCGCGGTGGTGGCATCGCCTGTGGCCTGGGGACACTGCCACTCTCCAGCCCTGCTGGGGCATCCCAGATCAAGCCAGCTCCAGCAGCTCCCGCAGCTCTCTGCTGGGGAAGTGGAAAGGTTTGGACGCTCGCTCCAAAGTATAAACCCCAGATTTTTTCAAACGGATTTTGATTCCCGTGAGGAGGTTTCTCGGTCTGTGTCTGCCTTCAGTGCTCAGGGCAGGTCCTGCTGGCAGACTGCAGCCAGCAGCACTTTTTATGGGAAAGGGATCCCCTGCAGATGCAGCTTGCACAGAGATTTAGGTTGGATTCGGTGATCTCAGAGGTTTTTGCAGCCTAATTGGTTCTGTGATTCTGTGGGAATCAAAAGGATGAGCACACGCTTCTCCTGACAGAGCCCGGAGAATCTTCCAGGGCCTAAAGGGGCTCCAGGAGAGCTGGAGAGGGACTGGGGACAAGGGATGGAGGGACAGGACAGAGGGAATGGCTTCCCACTAACAGAGATCAGGGTTAGATGGGATATTGGGAAGGAATTCTTCCCTGTGAGGGTGGGAAGGGGCTGGGATGGAATTCCCAGAGAAGCTGTGGCTGCCCCTGGATCCCTGGAAGTGCCCAAGGCCAGGCTGGACGGGGCTTGGAGCACCCTGGGATAGCGTAAGGTGTTGGGGTGGGAACTGGATGAGTTTAAGGTCCCTTCCCACCCAAACCATTCCGGGATTCCGTGGGATGCTGCTGGCTGAGCTCAGGTCACCTCTCCCACGTGCCTGAGCAGGGCCGGGAGGAAATCACCCCTCAGTGAATCCCTGGATCTCGGTGCAGGGAGGAATCTCGGATTCTCCTCGACGTTCCCAGCCGTTCCCTGTGCCTCCCACCAGCCGGGGCCGCTCCTGCTGGAAGGAGTTCAGGCCTCATTTCTCCCAATAACTTCTCACTCAGCACCTCCCTGCTCCGGGTACCACTGCGCTCCCACTTCAGACGCCGGGTAATTCTCCGGGAATTCTCCATTCCTGCCCCGCCGGCTCGTCTGTTCCCTCATTTATTCCTGTCTGCTCCATTATTTATTCCCCGAGATCCACCAAGAGTTAAAGGAGAAGAAAACATTTGGCTGGTGGTGGTTTCCAAAGGCTCATTACAGCTGAAATCAAGTCACCACTAAATCTTGTGTGGTTGCAGAGGTCACTGCTGTTCTGGCGCAGCGGCGCCAATCCCGAGGCAGGAATTTCGCTTCCCTCCCAGGAAAAGTGCGCACAGAGTTGAAGGGATGACAAGGAGCAGCCTCGTGGGGACCACAAGGGCTCTTTCATGCGCTCCAGTGCCTGCAGATCCCAAGTTTTCCCTGCTGGAGCAGCGACAAAGCTCCGTGTTTCCAGCTCCAGGGCTCCAGGCTCCGGCCCCACGGCTCCAGCGGGGAGTTTCAGAGGGATTTGCCACCAACTTGGAAACTTTCCTGTGGAATAAGGAGGAATTCCTTGAGTGTGCACAGGGATGGAGCCGAGCCAGGAAAAGGCTGAGCCTTGCAATGGCATCGTTTGGAACGCTGGGGGTGTGTTTGGATGCTCCAGTGCTGGGTGGGCAGCTCCAACCCCTGCTCCTGGAGGGGTGGGAGCTGGGAATCTGGGAGTTATTCCAGAAGTGCAGGAGCATCCCTGATGCAGCAGAACATGAAAATTGAGGCTGGGCACCAGCGGCCAGAGGATTCCTGGCCCCGGGAGCAGCTGCATCCAGGGATTTTTGGGCTGGGCAGAGAGGCTGAAGTTGGCAGGGAAATTCCTTCCCAGCTGGAGCGTGTTAAGAGCTCCAGAGTGGATCTGCCACGGCCGTGAGCTGAGATATTCCATTTCCACAGGGCAGAAAGATGGGAGCGGATGGAGCAGGGCATGGAGAGCCTGGCAGTGCCATCCACGGGGTTTCAGTACCGGCAGCACTTTGGATGCTGGAGATTCCCAACACAGCTGAAATTCGGGAGAGTGGAGCTGCCCACCCGACCTGCACAGCTCCTGCAAAACTCCAGAAAAGCCAGGGATGCTCGGGGAAAAGGAACGGATAAATGAAATCCCTGGAAAAGGCTGGAGCAGACGTTCATTCACATTTCAAATGGCCTTAATTCCATTTCTTCCATCCCACGCCGAGGGAATCAATCCAAGCTGGATCAACGGCGTGTGAGTTGTGAATGGAGAGGGCTGCTCGGGGTGGCTGAGCTGATCTGCTCGAAACTCACACCTTCAATTAGCTGGAATTAATTGTCTCGAGTGTCGCCACATGCAGACAGAGCCGGGGGTGATTTAAGAAGGAAAATTCCAGAGGCGGCTCCATTCCATTCCCTCCTGCTCAGGAATGCCACCAGCACCGCAGATCCAACAGAGCTGATTTATTTCGGGGTGCAGAGCAATGACCGAAATGAAGCCTGTGCCATAGGAACAGCGATGCACCTCATTTAAATGTTCCCTTCTTAATTAAAGCCCGGTAATTGGGCTGTGCCCTTTCATTGCCCTCCCGGAGCAGCACGGTTGTAAAGTCACCTCACACACACTCAGTTCCTGCTCCCGGCTTTTCCAGCTCCTTCTGGCTTTCCAAGAGGGATGGTTTGCTCCTAGGGCAGCCAGGATGCAGTGCCGGGACAAGGGGAATGGCTTCACGTGGACAGGGCAAGATGGGATATTGGGAAGGAATTCCTCCCTGGGAGGGTGGGGAGGGGCTGGGATGGAATTCCCAGAGAAGCTGTGGCTGCCCCTGGATCCCTGGAAGTGTCCAAGGCCAGGCTGGACGGGGCTTGGAGCACCCTGGGATGGTGGAAGGTGTCCCTGCCCATGGGGAGCCTCTCTGTTCCAGGTTTTGAGTTCTGGGGGGAGTTTAGGACCAGCTTTGCACTCAGTTTAGACCAGGGTTTAATCTGCAAAGAACCTTTGTGAGCAGCCCTTGGATGGAGACCTCGGGCAGTTCCTGCTCCTTCCAGAGGAAGAACTTCCCAGGTGTGCTTCCCACGAAGGGAACCGTGGAAGCACAGACCGGTTTGGGCTGCAGGGACCTCCAGGGTCACCCTGCCGTGAGCAGGACACCTCCCCCAGACCAGGCCGAGCAGCAGGCACAGACTCATTCCCAGGAAAACCTCGCTCCTGCTGCCCCTTCCTGACCTTTGCAGCAGCCATGGAAGGAGGGGATTGTTCGGAGGAGAGGGGCTGTTCCTTCAGGTGCTGCTGGAATTGCAGCCCTGGACCCGCAGCGATTCCAGGGCATCCCTGTGAGCATCCTGGACACACAGGGACAGGAGAGCTCTGGAGACACTGGGAGGTGACAAAGGCACTGCCTGCCCCGAGCCCCTTTTCTTGGTGAAACAACACCCAGCTCCGACTGCCAATCCTGCTTTTCCACCCTCCCGCAGGCGCTGTTTGCCCTGGCACAGCTCCGCGCCGGGATCAGGCCAGGAGCCATTCCCTGCCCTTCCTATCCCGTTTGTTCGGGCATCATTTGGGGCTAATCCCCAGTTAATTACTCGAAGATGATGCTTTCCCCGAATGAAAGAGCACCTTTGTGCCTGCTCCACTTCAGCGCTGCCCGAGCAGCGTCTCAGGGCACGACTCCGTGGGCAGATGGAATACAGCAGGAATTCTGCATCCCTTGGGAGATGCTCTCCCACCAAGCGAGCTCCTGGAGCACGGGTGGGTCAAGCAGTGCCTTTCTCTTCTTTGTGGCTTTTGGGGTGGTTTTTGTTTTCACAGCTCGTTTCCAAAAGCCTTGGTGGGGGTTAAAAGGGCTCAGGAAACTCTGACATTCATTTTTTGGCCGGTCCTGCACAAAATCCGTCAGCTCTGCCGCGTGAACTTCTGTTGTTTGAGCTAAAGGAGGAAAAGAATTCCGAAACAGGAACAGCCTGGATTTCTTTTTTATAGGACCAGGTACTCAGGAAAGGCACAACCCCTCAAAATACTCACGGAATCCTGGAACGGTTTGGGTTGGAGGGGACCTTCAAGCCCATCCAGTTCCAATCCCAACACCTTCCACTATCCCAGGGTGCTCCAAGCCCCATCCAGCCTGGCCTGGAAATGTTTTCCTGGTTCCTCGGGACACTGCAGTTCCTTAGGGTGAGGATCTGTCATAGCTGCAGGACATTCCCCTGTCGCACAGGCAGAGGCAGAGCAGCCTCTCTTCTTTAATATTTTCCTCATCATCTCGATTTTCGGGAAGTGTTTGTAGTGTGGGAATGATTCCTCTGGAGAAAGAGAAGGGAGGATGTGAGAAATCGGAAAATCGGAATAAATATCATCACAGATGATGAGAGATCCCAGGTGCCTGCAAAGGAGGGATAAAGGAATCATTCTGGAGTTCAGCAGGAATTCTGCTTTACGTCTTCGGGATACTTTACAAATCCCAGTTAATTCCAATCCACAGCATCCCTGGAAGGAACAAACCCGATTTTTAGGTGGGATAAGTTATAAAGCAGGAGAAGAAAGCTGAGAGGTGTGGGAGCAGACTCCTTTCCTTTCTTTGCCTTTCCCTTTCCTATTGGCAAAGCTTGGACACAAGGAATAATTAATTCTGGGAATGAGAGGCAAATGAACAATTCCTGAGGAGGTGAAGGAAAGGGGAGGAGGTGGCCTGGAGCTGCTGACTCCTTTCCTTGTCCCGGGATATCAGCATTCCTCCGTGGGCATCTCTATCCCACAAGGAGAAACCCACGAGGATGAAACACGGATAACAAAACTCAGACAAACACTGGGATTTTCTCATCCAACACCTTTCCCTCTGCAGCTTCCCTGGATAAGAGCAGCCACGAGGTGCCCTCGATGCCTCCATGCCCCACAGGGCTGGGAGAGCGCACGGAGTAATTAACTTTGACTTACAGAAGCTGGATTAAATTGGATCGAAACGGGTGAAAATAGGATTAGGAATGGAGTTTAGCCAAGAGCAAACGGAATTAAAACTCTCAGAGAGCAGCTCAGCACAGCTGATGGCAGTGATGGGATGGGAGGAGACAGCCTGGCACACTTTCGAAGGGAAATGTCCAAGATTGGAACCTGGTACCCGACTGGATGGGAAGAATTCAAAATTAAAGTCTTTTTTTCATTGTTCCTGTTGGATTTCTTGAAGCTTCCAAAGATTAATTTGAAAACAATTGTGCAGAACAAGCAGGAGTCTCCCTAGAGCCCGGCCCACATGAAAGTGTGCAGGGCTTTCAACACATGCCCCCAAATCTAATTAGTCTGGGATTATGCCTGTCACAAATCATCACAACTGGAAGGATCCTTAGCAGGAAAACCAACTCCTCTCCCCGAAATCCTCCTCGCAGAGCCTGGAGACAAACCAGGCTCGGAATTTCCGTTTCCACGTCTTCCGCGGTGAAAATTCCTGGGACTCCACGGAGTCCCCATCCGCTGTCAGGGCTTGGAAATTCTTGGATTTGGGTCTGGCTTAACCCGGTGCTGCCACAGGGAATAAGGAGCTGGCTTTGCCTGGGTTCAAGCTGGGTATGGGTTTGACCTCCCTGACAGCTGCTGCACGTCCTGAGCTCCTTTCCCATCCCTCCTCTTGATTCCAGTGGGAATCCTGTGGCCTAAACTGGAGCAGGTCCTGCTCTTCCCTTGCCAAAGGTGCCCAGACCGGGATCTGCTGAGGAATATCCCTAAGGCAGGAACGTCTGACCTTTGTATGAGGCTTTCCAGCTTCTACCAAGGACTTTGGCCGACATCAGCTGCTGAGCACAGAGCTTGATATCCTCTCTCCTTGGCTTTATATCCCTCCCTCTCCCTGGATTTATATCCCCCTCTCTCCTTCCCTTCATATCCCTCCCTCTCCCTGCCTTTCCATCCTTCTCTCCCTGGATTTATATCCCTCTCTCCCTGCCTTTATTACCACCACATCCACGGAAGGTCGCACCCACAGGGTTCTCAGCGTGCCCAGTGAGCGCCACATTCCCTTTCCATGTGGGAATCCAGCTCCCGCAGCTCCCAGGAGCCGCACACAACCATGGATTTCTGCTGTTTTCCCCGCGGTTTCCATGGCTGCTGGCACGGGTTGGTGCCCTTGTTCTGAGGGAGATGCTCCACAAACGTGTTTTCCTCGGTCTGAGGTGGCACAGAATATTCCCAAGAAACCTCAGGGCTTGGCTGGAAGAGCAGGACGATGTCCCAGGTCCTCGTGGGGGGTGGCACAGCCACTGCCCCGCAGCCCTGGGGCTGTCCCTCCTCCCTTTCCCCATGGACACGGCAATGACCAACAAGGATATGCTGGGAAAAACGCAGGGAACCAGTGCCCAGCCGAGGGAAAAGGGCTTGGAAAAACAAACAGGCGTGAAAAACCCCTTGGAAAAGCAGCTCCCTAAAGCTCAGGCAGGCTCCAAGTGCCTTTAACGCCAGAACCTTTCCTTGCCCTCGCTCCTGAATAATTCTGCAGGTGTTCCCTCCCATCCCTGCCTGGGAGGATCAAAGCTGAGGATCTGGCAGGCTCAGCACGGATTTGTTCCTGCTCTGACCCACTTGGCCAGCCATGGGGGGGCTCCGGGGGCAATTCCAGGGGGACAGCGTGGGGACAGCAAGGTATCCCAGCTCCCCCAAAAACCCCACGAGGCTCTCGAGGGCTGCTGTGGCTGTGGAGCCCTGGCATCCGGCTCAGCTCTCCTTCCCTGGGTGTTCCCTGGATTGTGCCGGGCAGGAATTCTGCCAGGCCTGGACACTGGGGCAGGATTGTCCCAAAATTGCCCCAAGAGCAGCGTGGGGAGGGGACTCAGCGTCACCAAGCCACCCACCCTGGTGGCCTCCACGCCCCACATCCACCGCAGGGATGTCCTGCACAGCAGGGATGTCCTGCACAGCAGGGATGCCCAGGATTTTGTTGGATGGACCAAATTCCCCCGCTGTGCTCCAAGGAATTTTCAGCCCTGGAATGCAACCCTGGCCTCGCTCGAGTGTGGCAGCGCAGGTTTCCCGAATCCACGGATTTGCCTCCATACCCCGGTGGCCGGGGGCTGCTCCCAGGAGCAAACAGCGCCAAGGACACCAGGCTCATCCTCTTTTCCCAGCATTCGGGAAGCGAGGCCGGGTCCTCCCCCAGCCTGAAACAGGACTCATCCCTCCTTCAGCTGCAAGGGAAGGGGATGGGGTTAATTCGATTTTCTCTCTCGGGTTTGTTTTCTGTCTCGTTGCTCCGAGGCAGCTCAGATCCCTGTCACTTTTCCTTCCTCTTCCCAGCGTTTTGCCTCCCCCTTCTCCTCGGAAGGTAACAGTATCCCTGCTCAGACATGCATTCCTTTCTAATAAGGTATTGTGCCTCTATTTCTGCATCTTAGGTGCAGTCTGAGGCAGCTGCTGCTCCGCAGGGCCCTGCGTGAGGAGCAGAAAATCGAATCCAGTCTGGAATGTGCGGGTGCAGTTGGACATCTGTGCCCAGCCAGGGGCTGCCCTTCCCCCGGGAGCTTTTCCCAGCCGGATGATGCTCCTTGGGCTGCTCTGGCGTGGAATGGGGGGGGGTTGTTTGGGGTCCCACAGGTCAGTCAGGAGTGCAGAGCCCAGATCTGAGAAGTTCTCCTGGGCTGAGGTGTTTGCAGGGACCTGGCTCGCCTGGGCAATCCAACCCTGGTGCAGCAGACATGGATTCATGGAATCCCAGATTGGTTTGGGTGGGAAAGGACCTTAAAGCCCATCCAGTTCCAACCCTGACACCTTCCACTGTCCCAGGGTGCTCCAAGCCCCGTCCAGCCCGGCCTGGGGCACTTCCAGGGATCCAGGGGCAGCCACAGCTTCTCTGGGCACCCTGTGCCAGAGCCTCCCCACCCTCCCAGCCAGGAATTCCTTCCCAATATCCCATCTAATCTTCATCTTTGTTCATGTCAAGACATTCCCTGAGTCTCATCCCTCCACCCCTTGTCCCAAATCCCTCTCCAGCTCTCCTGGAGCCCTTTTAGGCCCTGGAAGGAACTCTGAGGTCTCCCTGGATCCTTCTCTTATCCAGAGAAACACCCCCAGCTCTCCCAGCCTGGCTCCAGCTCTCAGAGCAGCTCTGTGGCCTCCTCGGACTCTCCCCAGCACATCCATGTCCTTCCTGAGCTGGGGACCTGTGGGCCAACGGGTGCCTGTGGGGATGAGACTCCCAAATCTTTGCCCTGTGTGGTGGACGGAGGATTTGGGCTGCTCCCAGCCGCGTGTGGTGCTCAGGGCAGGTGTCCCCAGCCCCATCCCCGGCCGGTGTCACCCCCGGCTCCGCCATCCACCAGCACCGTGACCAACACGGCACCAGGACCCAGCTGGCCTGAGCTGGGGTGGGGAATTTTACCAGCTCTTTTGGGATTAAGCTGTCTCAGACCCCACTGCTTGCCTGGGCCAACTTTTCCTAATGATTTTCGGAGCAATAAATCCTTCTCCTGCACAGCAGCATTGGCAGGATGGGCCTGGGGCCGTGCAGAGATATCCAGAGCAACTCTCCTTTGCTCTTTGCCTCCTCCCCAGGCGAATATCCCAACCTCGGGAAAATCCATGGATTTTTTACTGCTGACCTTCACGCCTGCACCCCATCCCTCAGCTGCTCCAAGGCCTCTGTTTCACCCAAAACATGAATTTTTCTTTTTTGGAGCCACCCTGTGCCGCACCGCGGCCGCGGCCTTTCCCCTCCCGCATCCCGAGGTGCCGGAGGTTTTTTTGGGAGATCCGGGGGGCACCTGCACCCCGGACAGGGTCAGGGCACGGGAGAAGCGCTTGGAGGGCTCATCAAGGAGCTAATTAATGACCCTGCCGCCGGTGTAGGAGCCCAGGGCTCGTCCTCCCCGCGGGCCCTGCCATCCGCCCTACCTCCCTGATTAGCTCCCGCTAATGAGCCTGAACTCTGAACCCCCGGAAAGGGGGATCTGCCTCCCTTCGGGATGATCCAGGGGGATCTGCCCGGGGATGGACAGGGTTATCTCCCCGCCTGGAGCCTTTCCCTTCCCGGCCGGCTTTATTTGCCGGGATAACACAGCGCAGCTGGAGGAGCAGGAGAAGCGGCCGGGCTGATTAATTGGCCACTTCCAAAGCCGGCGCTGATTAATTGGCCACTTCCAAAGCCGCTCCAGCCTCCGCCAGGAACCAGAAGATAGCCCCCGTTAACCCTTTCAGCACCTGGCACTCCCCGGAAGGGGCTGGAGATGTTCCAGAAGGAGGGAATAAATCCAGGTTTGGGGATGAGCCGCCCCAGGGATGCACAAGCCTTTGGGAGGGGGTGATCTGGGCGCCCTCCCTCTGATGCTGCTGCAGCTCCTGGCGAGTCCCCACCCCAAGCTCTGGGCTACCGAACCCCTGGGGGTGGCAACGAGAGGGGGGCAGGAAACTGGGAGTGCGGTTAAGGTGGTTTCAGGTTTGCCACCCTGGTACTGGCACGGATGCTCTGATTCCCAAAAAGAACCTTTGCGCTCGGTCCTTCCAAATCCCTGCAGAGTTTTCCTAAATCCTGATTTTCAGGAGCTTTTTTGTTTCCGGAGGGATTCGTTTACGAACAGCTCAGAATGGTGCGTTTGTGCGATAAATAAAATGCAGCTCAGCAATCAGCCCGATCCCTTCATTTTTCCAGGAACTGGGATTGTCCTCAGTGCCCATCAGCCCTCAGACATTCCTAAGGATAGGAATTCTGTAGGAACGACCAGTGCCTGCCTTTTGCCCTTGGAACTGCCAGCTGCAGACACCAGGAGGAACGAGCAGGAAATTACTGAGATGTGCCGTGGATTCCTGAAGACTTCAAGGCGAGGAGTTTTATCCCAAAGATCTGCTCCAGCTCACGCAGGGCTCCTGAGCTGGGTGTGGAAATGTACGTCCTGAGTTCCGTGGGAAGCCAGGCGTGAGGATCATCATGGCTCTGGCCAGCTGGCTGGGAAGAACATCCCAAGTGGGTTTTCCTTCTCTTTCGTGTAGGAATATTGTCCGGGAAGGCTCGTGGAGGAGCTTAAAAGGGCAGAAATCAAAGGGAAGATGTCTCTGCTACCAGCCCGGCTGCAGCTTCCTGCTCCGGCCAGAAAATACCCCAGGAGTGGGAGCGAGGGCCTTGCTTCCCCATAATCAGTGAATAATGGGATTGTGGGGCGAGGGAAAGGTGGAATTCCCAGAACTTCTCCTCCTGAGGGGAGCACAAAGAGAGTGCCTGTGTCCTGCCCAAGGAGAGGGCTTTCCTCCGCTGAGCACGAGGTGTAAACCACATTTTGATGGACTGACATCCCGTCAATCCGGGATCGGGCCTTTGAATGCCAGGGGAGTGCTCTGGACCCCATCCAAGGTCAACAGCCCAGTTGCCATCAGGATTGTCCTCCCAGAGTTCCCCTTTTGGCTCCCCCGGAGCTCTTTATCCCCTCGGGGTTTTTGACGTGCCTGACGTGGATCTTGTGGCTCAGACCAGGCTGGGATGTTTCCCCAACTGAGGAACCAAATGAAACCTGGAGCCACGATGCACATTCCCCATAAAAATGGCATTTTACTCAGGGGGAAAAAGGGAAGAAGAGGACCCAGCCCTTTCAGGTGTTTTGACAGGCGGCTCAATGGACGTTGCTCATCTGTTATCCAACCATAAAAGTGATCTGCGGAGAACAATGGTGACATTTCAGTACAGGTTTTCCAGCAAAACGCTGGCATTCCGGGGGGAAACGCCTTATCTTTCAAAAGCTGGATTGTTCAGGTGCAGTGGCAGCAGTGCCAGCACGGAGCCGATTATTTACATCGGATTTACGCCGGTGGTGGATGGACAAAACTTTGGGATTTGGCCTTTCTGTGTCAGCGTGGGTGTGGGGACAGGCAGGGAGAGGTGGCTCACCTGGATTCCATGGATTTAGGGAATTTTCCCAAGCTCTGATCCTACTGAATCTCCTAATTAATGATCAGAGTAACCTAATCAAGTGCATGTTTAAATCAGGCGGTGACCCCTGTGCTGGAGGAACTGGGGACAGCTTGGAACTCCAAGACTGAGTGACCCCAAAATGGGATTATTGAGGGACAAATGCGAGGTATAACCCAGGAATTGCGGGAATAATCCGTGGGCACTCCGGGAAGGATGGAAAACAAACCAGACAGGCAGGGGGCTTTCAGCGAACAGCCTGAGATCATTGTGGTGAGCACACGCTGAGTGTGAACCAAGAGCCTGCTTCAGGAATGAAGGGATGAGGGCTCGGCCTCGGGAAAAGGGAACTGGGAAAGCAGACGAGAGCAATCTTCAAACTGAAAAAGAGAGGGAAGGCTCAGCTCCCCACACGCTGGAGAAGGGAGGGCTTGGATTTCAGTGGAAGAGGCTCAGGGTGAATTCTGCTGAAAGCTGCAGGGGGAAGAATTGTCCCAGATCTCCTGTGGGAGTTTCCCTGATTAAAGAGCAGAAGAGAAGCGACAGAAGGACCCACTCAGCCCTTCCCTGCTCCCGGGGCCGAGGCCGTGCCAGCACCATCAGCTATTCCAGGGGCAGGGAATTGCTTCCCCGGAATCGGTGGATAATGGGATTGTGGCGAAAGGGAAAGGTGGAATTCCCAGAAATTCCCACCCTGAGGGGAGCACAAAGAGAGTGCCTGTGTCCTGCCCCTCAGATCCACACTGGCAGGACCGTCAGCTATTCCAGGGGCAGGGAGAGGTGGGAGAGCCTCCAGCAGCCCTCGCTGTCCCGACCCTGAGGAGCTGCACCCCCAGGGCTCAGCAGAACCCTCAGCTCCGTCCCTTCGGGGCACAAACAGTTTCCTTTCGCAGGCAGGTATTCGTTAATCACCTGCTGCCTCTGATTGTGTTACCCGCTGAAAAGGGATCCCGGGAAGGAGCCGGAGCCCCGGGAGCAGAGCAGGGATAACATTTCACTCTGCTTGTGTGCTAATCTCAATCCTCTTCTCCCAAATCCTCTTAAACTCTGGGGTTTTTTTCCAGCCACCTGTGCTTGGATCAAACCTTACGAGCACGGCCCAGAGACGTCTTCGCTCGCTGAGCTCCTAACGAGCCTGCTAAAACATTTACGGACAAGCTAAATGCTGATAATCTGATCTCGAATTGTCTGGGCTCTGCTCTGTCCCTTGCTCCACCTTTTGTCTCGTCGGGCATTGTCATTTTCGGACGTGCTGGTCCTTTCGGAGGGCTGGGACCGAGCAATCGAGGCTGTCATCACAGCAGAACTGGCTCTCGAGGCAGAAATCTCCCCACTGCTCCCTTTTCATTTCCTGGCTCGGCATCAGGGGAAGAGATTATGTGATCTGATAGGTAAAATTATCCCGTCAGAGGTGAATGTCCTCATAAAAGGCTTTTGCAGGCCTAGTTGTGTGATATCCCTGAGAAGGGGACGTTCATTGGGAGCCTTTTATTGAAGGGAATTCTCAGTCCCCGCGGAAAGGCAGCGGGACAAAAGGCGATCCGAGCTGCAGGACACACACGGGGGTCAGGGATGCAGAAATGTTGCTTTTCCCTGACTGGAAGGAGAGGAAAAAAACAGGAAAATCAACAAAACGCCCCAATGTTGGGTTTTGGCTCAAAGCAGAGCAGTGTTTTCCCAGCTGGTTAAAATTTGGGGTGATGAGCTCGGCCTGTCTGGGTGAGAAAAGAGAAAATGATCAAAAAGCCTTCAGTGGTGGCTTTGGGGAAACGGGGTCAGGGTCAATCAATCTGCAGGAAGGAAAGTGGGAATCTTTCAGGGAGACCTTCTCCCAGACCTCTGCCCAGTGCTGTCACTGTTTGGGAAGTTTCAAAAGGGATTTTTCAGAGGTTTTGAAAGGAATTTTTCGAAAGTGAAACAAACCCCACCCCAAAATTCTCAGATTTACTTGGAATTACACAAAATTGTTGGGAATTGCCCTCTCTCTGCCCAGGAGCCAGTGGGACACGATGCCAGAGCTTTTCCCAGCTCCTGGATGAGCTTTTCCTGGGGGATCTGAGCCTGGGAGGTTTCAGCAAGAGGAGGAAAAAATGAGAATGTGTCCCTCAATCAACCTGGGGGATTTTGGGCCAGGAGGAGCAGCAGTTCCGTGTTTGCTCTTCAAACCCCACAGCAAATGTTGGGATTCGTTCCTGCTTCTTGGGAAGGCTGGAGGGGAGCACACCACACTTCCCAAAAGTGTGTTTTCAATTAAAAGAAGAAAAAGCTCCCAAACTCCCGGCAGGTTCAACGTTCCAGTAAAAAGCATTTACGCTGCTCTTCCCTCGCAAAGTATCCCCGGGTTCTGTGGGTGATTGCAGGCAGGTGGTTCCTGTTCCTATTAAAAACGAGGAATTCCAGCTCCCCCGGGATTCCTTCAGAGACAATCCGCACAGCCCTGCGGGTCCAACGTGCCTTTTAAACCGTTAAGTGTTTCCCCTCCACATCCCGCAGCTCTCCTTCCCAAGCGTTTGGAAGGAGCTCTTGGCCGGCGGATCGGGCTGTGCTCGGGGAAGGGAAAACCTGCTGCCATAAATGAAGAGATTCCCTGTTCCCTGCAGCCTTCAGGGAAATCCAGCCCAGAGGTCCTGGTGGGGGGTGAGTAGGAATAGTCAGTTATGGCCTTTTTTTTCCCAATTTCCCAGTTTCTTCATCCTGATGGGATGACATGTCCACCAGGAGAGGTGGGAAGAGACACCCTTGGCCTCTCCTTGTGCCACTCCCAACTTCCAGTCATTGTCCCAACCATTCCAAGGAGCTGCGTTTGCTGATCCTTCCCAAGTGGGAATTCCCAGTGCCTGGGTGTGCTCAGGCCGTCCCTGTGCTGTGGGATCCCGAATTCCAGGGTCCTTGTCCAGTACGACGTGGCCATGGGACTCACGGGGGTGAGTGGGAAGAGTCAGTCCTGGCCATTTTTATCCAAATTTCCCAGTCTCTTCATCCTGACGGGATGATATCTCCAGCAGGAGAGGTGGGAAGGGACAGCACTGGCCTCACCTTGTCCTGCTCTCACCCTGTGCCACCCCCAACTTCCAATCATTGTCCCAGCCATTCCCAGGTGGGTCCCTGCTGCGTGTGCTGACCCCTCCCAACAAACCCCATTCCCAAGTGGGGATTCCCAATGCCAGGATGTGCTCAGGCCGTCCCTATGCTGCGGGATCCCGAATTCCAGGGTCCTTGTCCAGTACGACGTGGCCATGGGACTCACGGGGGGTGATGGGAATAGTCAGTTCTGGCCATTTTTTCCCCAATTTCCCAGTTTCTTCATCCTGACGGGATGACATCTCCACCAGGAGAGGTGGGAAGCAGGGGAGGGCAGGGACAACCTTGGCCTCACCCTGTGTCACCCCCAGCTTCCAATTGTTGTCCCAACCATTCCAAGGTGGGTCCCTGCTGCGTTTGCTGACCCCTCCCAACAAACCCCATTCCCAGTGCCTGGATGTGCTCAGGCTGTCCCTATGCTGCGGGATCCTGAATTCCAGGATCCTTGCGCAGCCTGAGGTGGCCGTGTGAGGACAGGGAGCGTTCCTCAGCTTTCCTGCTCCTCCGGGAACACCTGAAATCCTTCGAGGGAATCGTGCCTCTCCCAGGAAAGCCGTCTGGAGATTCCCATCCCCACAGCTGCAGCTCCTCCCCGGAGCACAAAGGAGACAAAACCCGGAGAATATCGGAGCAGAAGGCCCGAGGGCTGCAGTTTCACCGCTCCCCGGGGGAATAAAAGAGCACCACACGCCGAGATCTCCGACTGAACACTGGGATGTTTAATCTTGCCCAGTCAGCAGTTTTTGAACAGATTCCAGGAAAGCTTTTAAGCCCGATAAAGCCGGGCCTTTTGCATTTCCAAGTGATACTTTAGCTCCCAGTGACATGCTCCACTTGTCATTTGGCTCGAAAGGGAGGTAATTAAAATCTTCCTCCGAGTACGGTTACGGCGGGGAGAGAACCCGACGTAAACTGAAATGAAAAGGGAGAGCCGAGCCCACAAAAATGCAATTTAGCAGCTGAAAAACGGCGGAGTGGGCAAAGATAAAAGTATCGAATGCACAATTGCTGTTTGCCCAGGGAGGGCTGGGTGATACGGGAGGTGCAGAGACTTCCCCAGCAAAAGCAGGGCCAAGGCCAGGGAATTTCCAGCAGATCGTATTTGCAGATTTTAGGGCCACTGGAAGCCACAAGACAGACTTGGAAGTGGGGGTTGGAATCCTGGCAGCCCCTGCTCTGCAAGGTGGGAAGTGGAGGTGAAAGAGAAAGCCTCCCCCCAAGCTGGGTGAGTTCAAGGACAGCTTCCCAACAAAACTTTTGGGGAAAAATGGAGCAGATCGGGTCCAAAGTTATCAGCTCTGCTGGGTTTGGGAAGGGGAAGGTGCAGCTGCTTCCCAGATGATTCCGTGTGGGGTTATTCCCCTGAAGGAAGGAGGGTGCATGACTCCAAGGGGCTTCCAGCAGCGGTGTAAGGCAGGCGAGGGCCAGAGGGAAGTGCGGCATTCCATAAGGATGGCAGGAGCAGGGAGAGCAGCTCCAGAGCTCGCCAGCCCCCTGGGAATAC
Organism: Rhagologus leucostigma; assembly: GCA_013397725.1. Taxonomy (NCBI): domain Eukaryota; kingdom Metazoa; phylum Chordata; class Aves; order Passeriformes; genus Rhagologus; species Rhagologus leucostigma. Next base: position 420,734 of record VZTD01002300.1, on the reverse strand, counting down.
AGCACAGGATCCAGCACATTCCACCCCAAAACGGCCACAGCAGGAACAGCTTCCCTTCTCCTTCCAAAAGCCTCAGGCTGCGGTGTCCTTGTCAGTTCTGGTCCGTGGGGAGGAAGAGGAGGATGACTGAGGTGCATCATTCCCAAGGAACCTTCGCTCCCGGACGGCTGGGACAGCTCAGGGATGTTCCAGCCGAAAAGCAGGGAAATGACATTTTCTCCTGGGATAACACCGGGCCTGCATCATTCCACAGCACTCCAGAGGGGCTGAGGAGCTCAGCAAAACCAGACACCATCCACCTCTCCGGGATCAAATGGAAAATAAAAATCCTGTTTTTTTTTCCTGGGGTCGTGCTCCGGTGCCAGACTGGCCGCAGCAGCTGGGGTTGAACCCTGGAGCTTCCCGTGAGCCGCCGGAATTCCCGCGGGCTCCGTGTGTTTATTGGTGTCATTTGCTGACACAAAATCAGCTGCTTGAGGTAGTTTTCCTTTTTTTCAGGGATTATCACTCCCTGATTTCCCTGCCTCTGAGGCAAAGTCCTCCTCTCTGCTCCAGACAGGCCCAAATTCCAGCGGGGAACAGCAGCAGGAAAGAGCAGGAAAAACCTGATTGCAGCAGGTCCGGCTCCTTGTCCTGCCTTTCTGTGGGTCAAAATGAGCTCAGGAAAGGACAAAGTTCTGCCAAGAGCCCCTGGAAAAGCTTCCCTTCTCCCCAAAAACCATGGGAACATTGGATGGAGGAGGAGAGGAGGTCTTAGGAGGGGGAAAGCAGGAATGAGCTGCTTGGGATGGGGCAAAGCGGCTTCAGAGTGATCCCTGAATTTCTGTGTGTGTCCACAGAGGTGCTGCCATGCACAGGACAGCCTGGATCCTGTGGGAATCATGGAATTATGGAATGGTTTGGGCTGGGAGGGACCTTAAAGCTCATCCAGTTCCATCCCCAACACCTTCCACCACCCCAGGTTGCTCCAAGCCCCATCTGGCCTGGCCTGGGACGCTCCCGGGGATTGGGCAGAGGGACAAGGGACAAGGCAGAGACCCCAGAGGATTTTCTGCGCCTCCCAGGAGGACACAGCTGGCACTGGGACTGAATTCCAGGATTTTTTGCCTCAGGAATGCGGGTCAGCTCAAGGCAGAGGGGATGGACCTCCCTCCTCGGAGTGGAGACACCTTTTTGGGGTGGCACATCCCCATCAAAGCGCTCAGAGCTGGTTTTCCCCTTCCCCAGCCCCACACGCAGCTCCAGCTCCAGACAGACTCTCCGGGGTTACAAATTCCTGCCCGACCTCGAAATATTCGGAACATTGGAAGCTTCCCTCTCCCACCAGGCTCCTTCTGGCACCTGGGAGCCTTTGCTGACGAGTCCCAGCAACAGGTGGAAAGTGGAGAAACCCCAAATGCGGGAGGCAGCGGCCAGTGCCGCTCCCCAGGAGACCCCGGGAGCAGCATTCCAGGCGGGAGAGGAGATGAAAGATCCGCAAGGACTTTTAGCTGCCATGTCCAAATGGGAACCTCGTTATTACCTTTAATGAGCTGCCATTAAGTGAGGGTGAAAAGAGGCAGGGATCTCATTTTTTGTAATTATTTTAATTGCCACCTCGTGGTCCCGTTCTGTGCTGCTGGTTTTGCAGGCAGGTGGGAAAAAAACCCCAATAAAAACCCTGATATTCCCCTCTGATATCTCGGATTTGGGGTTTCTCCTGTCCCAGCTGTGCAAAATCATCTGGGGAACCCCAAAAATCCTCCCGTGAATTCCAAAGCTAAATGATAGCTCCATTTTTAAAGAACTGCAGCTACCGGTGAGGCTTTGCCATTTAAATATAATTAAATCCCGAAACAATCCATGGCTTTGCAGAGTGGGAGAGGCCGGGAGCAGAGGGATGGAGTGGATTTCCTTGGATGCATGAGGAAAAACTGGCTGTGGAATTGTTTGCTCCAATTAAGGACCCGAATAAAATTAATGAGATTAATTTCCTTCATCCAGTGTCTTGCAAGGGGCAGAATTCCAGAGTGAGGCCCTTGGTGCTGCAGGATTTCCATCCCCCTGTGGCATAATCAACAATCTCCATCATCAATTCATATGGATATTCCTATAAAAAGAAGATTATGGAAAAAAAGAATAATATTCCAGAGTTGTGCTTTTTACACATCCTTCAAATTGCTCTAAAAAATGGGGGAAATTTCTGCTCTTGGTTTTAGAGGCTGAGAAAGTGAGGAAGAGGAGGATGAAATCCAAGGGCAAGGCCAAGGAGAATCCAGAGGAGAGGCCAAGGATGCTCCCACGATGGCTGAGTCTCCAGGATAATATTCCTGGGGAGCCCAATCCCAAACTCCAGACTGAGCTGAAGGAGGAATTTTGGGTTCTGCTGCAGCCTCCCCACTGGACTGGCTTCATCTGGAGAAAGACTTGTCTTCTTTTCCTTGAATCCCTTTTATTTTCTGCTGGAAAATGCCAGTTCCATCCCAGGGAAACATGGAATAAATTCCTGCTCATTTTGCCCGCTGATTGAGCCTGGAAAAAGCACCGAGATTACTCTGACAGAGCACTCGGAGCTCTTGTTTTGACAGGTTTTTTGGGATGTGCCATTTCAATCCTGGTTTCAAGCTTCCCCTTAATTGTATAAGTGCTTCCAAGACATTTTCAAGGAATCAGGGAGAGGGATGGTTTCACTTGGATTGCGATGTAGAAATGTAACATTTTATACGACCCATTCTCCTTCCAGTTTGGGATTTGCCAAAAGTTTTTAAAAAAGAAAAGCCTGGGTTTGATCCAGCCTAAATTCTGTTCCTTAGTTTTTCCAAATTGCCAGTGAGCCCCCAAATCCCATTTTTCTTCCCCAAGCCCTGCAGCTTCTGTCAGGATCTCCCTGCTCCACTCTCCCGTGTAAAATGTGGTTAATAATTCCGTTTCTAATGGAAGGATTGGGATAACGATCCTCAGGGCTTTCAGGACTCTTGGAGATGCTCAGCTGGAGCATCCCTGTGGAAGCAGAGAGCCTCGGTGCCCTTCCCGCTTTTGGGAAGCAGGAGCAGGGAACGATCCAGGAATTAAACCTGGATCAGGGACACATTGAGCTCTCCGGGTGGCTTCTCCCCACCCTCAGCTCTCCCAGCATTTGGGAAGCAGGAGCAGGGAATGATCCAAGAATTAAACCTGACTCAGGGACTCACTGAGCTCTCCTGGTGGCAGAGCGAGGTTAATCCCAGCAATAGGCTCAGCCTTTCACACCTGTAGGCAAAGCTGTGCTGTGCTGAGCCGGGTTTAAGGTGGGCTCTGGGCTAGTTTGAAGGCTCAGCAAGCTGAGCTTTGGATTTGAGGCTGAGCTTTTCTGGCCACGAGCTGGGGAGGCCTCAGAGCAGAGCCTTGGGGGGTTTAATGTCCAGCTTTGCCGGGTTTGGAGCGTGGAGAATTCCAAAGTCCAGCCCTTTTGTGGTTGCACCTTGCCTGCCTCTTGTGCAGCCTCCAGAGGTTTTTAGCAGTGTTTGTGTCCATCCTCTGCTGTTTTCCAGGCTTCCAGGAAGTTGCTAAATGAAATCCAAGGGAACATGGGGAGTTATCTTTGGAATTCCGTAGAAACAGAGCAGCCCTTGCGGGACAGGGATCATATAGCTGGGGGGATTATGCTGGAAAGGGTTTCAGAGGAATTCTGCTGGCAGTGGGAGGTCCCAGAGATGACAAACTGCCCTCTCCACTCCCAATATTCCTGCTCCATCCTGCAGATCCAAGAGTTTTTACCATTTCCGTTAAGTTTTGACCTCAGTCAGATCCAAGGGACTGCTCCATTCCATGGGGAAGGGAAGGCTGCAGGGCAAGGCTGATGGCCTATTCCAGGCCTTGGGAATAACTCGTGGAAGGCACGGAATTAGTGCTGGTCCACAATCCAAGGCTGTGTCTGGATAGATCCACCCGGCTTTGAAACCCTGGGAAGTATCACGAACACGAAAGGTTGGTTTAGATGAGATTTTGGGAAGAAATTCTTGCCTGTGCGGCTCCGGCACAGTTTTTCCAGAGAAGCTGTGGGTGCCCCATCCCTGGAAGTGTCCAAGCGTTCATGGAGGAAGGAATAGCAGAAGAAAACTTGGAGTTCTTGACATGGAGAGTCCTGAACATCTCCATGATCACCAGCCCATTCCTGCCAACCAAGCAGGAAAAAAAAGGAAAATTAGGAATTTTCCCTCTCCAGATCACTTGGTCTGGTACCTTCAAGATGGGAAAAGAATTATTATAAAATTATTGTTAAATTATTATTATAATTTTTCCATTAGATGGGAAAAGAAGCAGCAACCATTCCTTACCCTTCCCATTGTTTTCCACTTAGTCCCCGAGGAATATTTTTGGAAGCCTGGGAGCACTGATTGCTATAATTGAGTGACCTCCAGGAAAAGAGGAGCTGTTCCTTGCCTCGAGTCCAACTCCAAGCAAACCCCAGCTCGAAAAAGCAGGGAAAGAGCTAAAAAAAGTGCTGTGTGTGGAATTTCTCCGAATGCCGTTGGGAAGGGCAGCAGGGAAACCAACATTCCTGTCTCCAGTGAGCATTCCACAGAAATTCACTGAGGAAAGACGGAGAAAAACCCACCCAGCCAAGGCACAAAACAATTCCGACTGCTCCAGAATGCCGGGATTTGCTTTGCCAGCCCCTGGCCCAGCCATTCCTCAGCTCATTACTTGGAGCTGCTAAGCAGCTTAGTCATTCCTAACCCGGATTCCTTTGGAAAAGTCTCCATGTGCTGCAGAAATGGGGGTGATGTGGGAATGGGATCTCTGCCAGGAGGACAGGGATGGCCTCCGTGGGTAGGAGCAGGTATGGAGTCAGGAATCAAAATTCCAGACTGGTTCAGGATGATGGGAACACTGGAGGTCGTCCAGTCCCGCCCCACCCAGAACACATTTCTCGGGATTGTGTCCGGGTGGCTCCAAACCCACTCTGGACAACCTGGAATGGCCAGTAGGCCGGAGTGGGAGGAAGCAGAGCTGTGTCCCACCCAGAGGGGGAATGGAGGTGCTGCCGGGTGGGCTGGGGACAAGGATTGGGAAGGGCTGGAGCTGGAGCAACACCTCCTGCTTGTCCCACACCTTGTGGCAACTGGTGGGAATCAGCCTGGATTCCTGGTGGTGGGACACCGTGGGGAAAGGTCCAGTCTGGGATTGAGCAGAACCCCACAGCTCTCCTGTGTCAAGGAATGTCACCTGTCTCAGCAGGACAGGTGACCCTGGAGGTGTTCCACAGCTCCTTCTTCCTTTCCCAGGGAATTCCTGATCTCAGCAACACCTCCCTACCTCTGCCTTGTGCTCCTGGTGTCCCAGGAAATCTCCCAAATCCTTTAACGCTGCAGGTCAGCAGGTGACTCAGCCACAGCCACTTCAAAGGAAACCAAATTCCTGAGAACTCTTTTCTTTTCCTTGATAAAGGGACTTTCCTCTTTTCTTGATTAATTAATCACCGAGCAGAGCCATTGTTGGAGCCTAACGACTTCCCTTTGTTCTCATTCTCGTTTGCTCTGCTGTGAAAAACTCATTCCAAGAGAAGATTTCAACCGGATCATATTCCAGCGGCACAAAGGAAGGGAAGGGGATGGAAACTGAGTGTCCATGGTGAAAATCCAGCCCTGGCTGGAGCAGGGACACAGAATTCCACTGGGAATGCACAGAGGACCTGCCTTAGCCACAAGAACGTTGTTTGACTTCTTCAAGTTGACTTAATGTGGGCAGTGGAACTGGTCCGGCCAGTTTGAGCCATTTTCACTTCCTCGTTCTGGTTTTCAGCGGATGTGGGAAATTAAGGAAAGATTCTGTGAGGGAAAGCTGAAATCCAGTAGTGGCTGGAAAGAAATGGAGGAATTTGCTGAAAGATCCATCAGTTTGGAGGGATTATTTTCACTACTGCAAAATCCCCTCCTGTTTCACACTCTTTGGAGATGTTCCCTCATCAGGGGGAACCTGACAGCTCTTGGTCTCCAGACTGGAAGAATATCCAGTTAATAAACCAGAGGGGAGTTGGCCATCTGGTTTTGGTTATTATTTCAAACTGCGTGGATTAGAAATATCTTCTTGTTCTTGTTTCTGTTGTCCTTCATTTTTCTTTTAATTCTTCCTCTTCTTCTTCTTCTTCTTCTTCTTCTTCTTCTTCTTCTTCTTCTTCTTCTCCTTCTTCTTCTTCTCCTCCTTCTCCTCCTTCTCCTCCTTCTCCATTTTTCTTTTAATTCTTCTTCTTCTCCTTNTCTTCTTCTTCTTCTTCTTCTCCTCCTTCTCCTCCTTCTCCTCCTTCTCCATTTTTCTTTTAATTCTTCTTCTTCTCCTTGTCCTCCTTCTCCTTCTCCTTCTCCTTCTCCTTCTCCTTCTCCTTCTCCTTCTCCTTCTCCTTCTCCTTCTCCTTCTCCTTCTCCTTCTCCTTCTCCTTCTCCTTCTCCTTCTCCTTCTCCTTCTCCTTCTCCTTCTCCTTCTTTTTCTTCTTCTTTTCTTTTCTTCTTCTTCCCCATTTTTTAAGGAATGTGTAGGAAGCTGTTTCCACACGCCAGGTGATGAGTCCTCCTTCCAGCCTCCTTGCCCACCAGCCAGTTTCTTGGACATGGGGCCAGGCTCCAGAGGATTGATATGATTCAGTCCCTGATGGGGGGTTGTTAAAAGGAGCTCCTTCCAAGCCAAACGCATTTTTAAGGCTGGATCCTACGGCAGGTATCCCTGGATACCAGGGATAAGGCTCCAGTTGGAGAATTTAAGGAGGATTTAAGGCTGGCCCAGTCCCTTCCTCCTTCCCTAGTATTGAACCTGGATCAAGGGTGATCTTTTGGGCTGGTCTGTTAAAGGTGGGTGCCGCATATTTGTGGAGAGAGATGCCTTGGATAAATCCCCATGGGCATTCCAGGGGCACAGAGGGGGTTGGCCAGCCCGGGACAATTTTTAGGAAGAAATTTGGGCACAGACTGGTGCTGTGTTGCTTGGAAAGGAAATACAAATAACAACATCAGTGTCTGTGAGAAGGGACAGCAACCAAAGTTCTGGGGATGCGCCTGGAGCCCAGTTTGGAGCAATCTTGGGACAGAACTGGAAGAGAAAACCTGCTGTATTTCTGCATCCCAGATTTTTTGCAGGATAATAGGATCCCCAATGGGGTCTGCAGCAGAAGACACCACAACAGCCAGGGATAGCACAGGCTGAGGAAAGCCCCTTCCCGAGCCTGCCTGCTTCCCTGACACCACCAAGGCCGTTTGGGAATCAGCAGGAAATCGAAACCCCACAGCTGGTGGGGCCACCTGTGCCTGCAGCCCCCTCAGCCATCACCCCCTCCCTGGGGACACCCTCCAGTCGTGGCCGGGGCCGGGACACGAGGTCAGCCGGGGAGGAAGGGGCTGGTGGGCCCCAACACTGCGCCCGTTGTGGAGCAGGATTAGGGCGGGAATTAGTGCCGCTGGATCGAGACGGAGGCACGGGCAGCAACTGGGGGTGTCCTTTCTGCAGCCCTTCCAGGGAATCCGGCGTGTCTCGGAGGAGGGCCTGTGTCGGATCAGCACAGCTGGAGCAGCGCCGCTCCTAATCCGGCTGCACAACGCCAGCTGCCCGCCCGAGGGGCCGCGGGCATGGGATGAGTCCAGGGCCAGCAGGGCTGGGATGAGTCCAGGGACGGTCCCAGGATGGGCTGGACCCGCCAGAATCCTTGGAGCTGCGAGAGGAACTAGGCCATGGCTGGACGCTCTTGGGCCCCACCTGTGTGGTGCAGCCTGGTTCTGGTCCAGGTGTGCCGGCCTCCAGCTCCCTTTGCTGATCCCTCTCCTTTCCCTTTGGATATTCCTGGCACAAAGTGGTTGGAACCTCCTGCTGATGAATCCTCAACTCTCCTTCCAGGTCTGTTTGGGAAGCAGAAGGTGGTGATGCTCCATCTTCCTTCTCATCAGCCTGGCTGCATCCCTCCAATCCATAGCCACAAGCAGCACCGTCCTGGAAAACCATTGCTCTTCCCAAAGCGCTCCGAGATCCTAAAAAAACAGTGCAAGACACCCCCCTCTCACTGCAGCTCCCATTTCTGGGGTAATTAGTCCCCGTGAGTTAATTCCCAGCCGTCAGTCTCGGCAGATGGATCCCAGATCCCACGGCCCCCACCAGATGTTGATCCTGTCCCAGCGCCGCGCTCCCGGCTCCGGAACACGCGGCGTGTTCGCCTCTGATTAGGGCTGTTCCTCCTTTCCAGCTTTCTGTCACCACACCATTGTTTTAGAACTTGAGACCTCGTTTATTTTAATGACAACAAATAATTTGGCAAGTCCTCCGCAGCCCTGTTCTGGCAAAATCCCACTCCAAGATTGATAAAGCTGTTAAGCTGTGGGGTTGGGGATTGGTTTGCGTGGTTGGGTTGGGGTTGGGGGTTTTTTTGGTAGGAACTTCAAGACTTTTAGGAAATCTTTGAAAAATTGACAGCCTCGCTTTTCCTCCTGAGCTGCCACTCCAAGGAGAGGCTGCCAGGCCAAAAATGGGGAGAAACAAAGGCGCGAGGAACACCAGAACCTCTTCCTTTTCCAAAGGCATCCTGCTCCCCGCTCGGCAACAACCAGATGCTCAGCATCCCATCCAGCAGGAGGCAAATCCCTCATTGCCAAGGGCTTGCAGCAAGCTGGGATAGTGGAAGTGTCCCTGCCCGTGGCAGGCTGTGGGGCTGGATGGGCTCTAAGGTCCCTCCAACTCCAACTCCAACCATGCTGGGATTTTATGAAGCAATTCCAGGGTGAAATCCAGCTCTCTACAAAAGACTGGCATCCACAGGATCTGCGTGGCTCAGAGCAGAGCTGTGGATGGAACAAAATTAAGGTTTAGAAGAGAATTTCTCTCCTTGCTACGCGGCTCTGACCTTCTCCTGCCTCCAGCCATACCCGTTTGCTCAGCCTGCACTGAGGGTCCGCAGGAATTCCCTCCCCTGGAAAAAACTCTCCTCCTTTCTTCTGGAGAAGCTCCAGCCTTAGTTCGGATCCCGATAAGTGAAAACAAAGAGCCCAAGTGGAGCAAAACCAGATGCAGGAATTAAACAAACACAAACTCCACGTCCCCAGCTTGGAGTTGGCTCTGATTTATCAACTCACGTTGAGCTGGAGGAGAACGAGGCCAAAGATCTCCACATCTTCAGCTTTTTGGAGCTCTCAGGAGCCCCCAGTCCTTGACTTTTCCGTGCTGGCTCGTGGGTCATGGCCAGGGAACGGCCCCTCCTTGCCCTTGCTGGAATGTGACCCAAGTGGGCCACGCAGATGGCACGGCCACCTCCCAAAGAATCCCGCCTCTGCAGCGTCCCGTGGCTTTTCCACCCCAAAAATAATGGGACAAACAAAGGGCAAGGGATGTGGAGGGAGCACAGCGGCGTGGGCAGCTGGGAGGGTGGAGAGGAGGGAACGCCTGGGGATCCAACGTTGGGGTTCCCAGGCTGTTACTGAAAATTGGGAAATGGATCCCTGGGGGGCACTTGGAGGGATGGATGCCAAGGAAAGGATGGATCACAGGCCGTTTATAATGGTTATTATTAATTTGTAATTATTATTATTAATTTTTAATTGTTATTATTAGTCCAATCTCCTGCTGAGGCCAGAAAGAGTTCACTCCTTCTTCTCCAGTCTTCCAGTGTGTCAGAGCTGCTGCTCCCTCTGTACCCACCGGGAAAAGCTCTGGAAATTTTGGAACCACGGGAGTTTTAAGGTGGAAAAATCACTTTAACAGGATGGAGTTTAGCACTGGGAAAAACCTCTTGAGGGTGTACTGGAATCATCCCCCTGGAAGCTCCTGGAGATCAGGTTTGCCCCACAGGCACCACCTGAGGCAGGAAAATGGCTGGGATGGCCTGATTCCCAACCATTCAATGGGAACAACATCCCGTTTTTCCAGGGGTTCTTCATCCAGCAGATGCACCTGGCTCTGCTGATCCCAGTCCTGGGATGCCAGCAGTGGACCCTGGAGTTAACCCTTGTTTCAATCCACATCACCACAGAGCAGAAACCCCTTAGGCCCTGCAGAGCTTTAGTCTGGAGCCCTAAGTTGGGCTTTATTTTTAAGCTGCTGATGGGGTTGCTGTCCAAGGCTGGGATTTTCGTTGTGCCAAGTCCTAAAATGTGCAGTGGAGCTTTTGGCAAAGGCCAAAATCCCACAAAAAGCTGGAAAGCCTCTGTAGCCATTGGCAGTGCCCAGGGCAGGGGGGTTTTCTTTTTGGGACTGAGCAGGGAAAATCCATGGGATAAATTAAGCTGTGGCTGCCTCTGGCTCAGCCCGTCCCTGCCACTGCTGGCTGGAGACACCCAGAGACTTCTTGGGCAAGAACAAGATTGATTTCCACCTCCAGCTCCTGCTGCATGAAATTGGTGGTTTCTGCTCACCACTGGCTTTTTTCTGGGATTTTTTTTCCCCTAAAACAGCTGCTATTGGATCTATTGTCAAGGCAATAATTCCTGTTTAAATACACACGGATAACTGGGAAGGCTCCGATCACTGGGCTCCTTTTGGGTTCAGTTTCAGTGATTTCCGAGCCCCAAACCTGCTCTGTCTGTGGTTTACTCACAGGCAGAGCTGATCATTGCCGTTTCCTCTGGAAGGAAAAGCATCCTGTGCAATAATGAGGATTTGATGGAAGGAGAATCCCAGCAAGCCATAAAAATACCATCCACCAACCCAGCTGTTCCTGCATTTCCTCCTCATCCCAACGTCTGCTGGCTGAGCTGTTCCCTTTCTTTTTGAAGGAAGAGGAGCAACCAGGCAGCCACAAAGAAATGAAGCCTGGAAGTGAAGGCAACTTTCCCAACTGGAAAAGGATTTCCTTTGCAGGTGCAAGGATTGGGATATGTTGGAGGAGAGAAGAGGAGCTGGCGCTGAGGGAGTGGAAAATTAGCGGCCAGGTCTAATTCCAATGATTTTTCCTACTCTGGCTCACAGCAGATTGAGATATTTTCAAGTTAAAGAGGCTGTGACCCTGGAAGGGAAGTCCTAATTAGCTGGGATCTTCTCCAATTAGCTCCCAACTCCACTTGACCCCGAGGTGGTTAATTAGGTGCTGGCAGGCCATGAAGGTGCCTCCTGTGAAGTCGTTTTTAGCTGTTCCTGAGCTGGCTCAAATGTGGGGAGCGTTTGAGGATGAGCTGAGGCCACAGGGATGCCACAGATCCGGCTGGGATCCAGGAGTGATCCCGGGATCGGAGTGAGGGAAAACAGCACAGTCCCAAGGTTGTATGGATTTATAACCTTCCCTTCTGCTTCTATCCTGATGGTTTTTTATTCCTGCCTAACCTGGAGGGCTGGAGGAAGGCCTGAATCCCTTCTCCCTCCTCATCTTCCTCCGTGTCCAGGAATTTCCCCGCTGTTCCTTAGGCAAGGAGTGCCCTGACCAACCATCAGGAAGGGAGACAAGTTTTCCTTTTCAGTTTGAAATGAAAATAGTTCCAAGTGGGCCATCGTTCCCTTCAGACTGCCTGTCTTGGAGCTGCTTCCCAATTCCTGCAGCGTGTAATCTTCCCATTTCCTCCAGGCCAACTCCTCTGCACACTTATAATTAGGGCTGGTTTTTATTCCTCCCTCTCCCAAACCTCAGGCTCCAGGAGATTCCAAAAGTAGCTCACATCCCATTAGTTATTTTTTATTATTATTATTATTATTATTCCCTTGTTCTGGAGAGAGGGGATAAGGAAGGGGATACAGGGAAATGTTCTGTCTGCTGTGTCCTGGAGAAAGTTGGGAGCCAAGAGAAGGTTGCGGAGTGTCGGGAATAATTGGGCTGGGATGTGTCCAGTGGCACCAGGAAAAGCTCATCAGATGTGAACTTAACCCAGCTGCAGCCAAAGATGCTGGCTTTGACTCGTGATAAAGGCTTTTATCCGGAATTTATCAGCAGGGCTTGGAGCCTTCCACAGACCTTGCAGGGTTTTCCCCTTTTACTCTTCAGGAAAAGCAGCAAAAAGGCCAATCCAGGCTGGAGTGGAAGGCAGCCCCCCAGATCCCTGGATTTAAGCCGTGTCACGGGATCTTTTGTTCCCTGCACAGCCACAGCCCTCTGGGGACGGTGCCAGGCCGGGCCTGGCTCCGAGATCCTGACAGGCTCCAAGGATTAGCCAGGAAAATTGGCCTTGCGGAGCTGCTGCCACGGAGCAGAATTCAGCAGCTCCTCGGATTTTTTCAAGGAGAACAGCCCTGGCTCCTTGCAGGTTGGAAAGGGAATGGTTTCCTAGCAAGAATGAGCCAGCATTCCATGGCCTGTAAGCCAAAAACCTTTGCAACACAAGGGGATGAGTTTCCGGAGGGAATTCTGAGTCCTGCATGGGATTTCATAGGGAAAAGGTGTGTATGACACCAAGGAGATTCCAGAGATGCTCCCGGAGCCAAGAGGGATGTTCCTGTGGAACACTGGGATGTAGCAGACTGTGAGGTATCCAAGATTTTGTAGGGAGCAGAAGCCGTGAAAACTCCTTCACATGAGTGCAGATTTCCCAGCTGTCTCTACTCAGTGACTTCCAAGATCCGAGTTTTCCTTTGGGTGGTCTTTTCCTTGTTATCCCATCTCTCCCTGTCACTCTGCCTCTGCCCCTTGAGCTGCAGCAGATCCCAGGAATTCCCAGATCTTTAATCTACAATGTGGGGGCTGCCTTGGCATCTTTTCCTTAAGTTATCTTCTTGATACCACTCTTGGAACAGGGACAACCCTGGCTCCCAGAGATCTCAGCTCAGCCTCCCGGCAGTTTCCCAAGGAGTTTTTCCAGCCTGGGAGCTCAGGCCTGGGAATCACAGGCTCTGCAGCCCACCACGTCCTGCCAGAAATCCCTGCTCAGGACTGGCTCGTTCCTTCTGCTTATCCTCACAGAATCCTGGGATGCTTCAGTTGGAAGGGACCCTAAAGCTCATCCCGCTCCGTGCCATGGGCAGGGACACCTCCCACTATCCCAGGTTGCTCCAAACCTCATCCTTGGATGGTTTGGAACTGAAGAATTGGAGATTCGGACAAGAAAAAAGGAAAGACTTTTTTACACTGAGGGTGGGGAGGCCTTGGCTGCCCGGAGAAGTTGTGGATTCCACATCCCTGGAAGTGTCCAAGGTTGGACAGGGCTTGGAGCAACCTGGGATAGTGGAAGGTGTTGGGGTTGGAACTGGATGAGCTTGAAGATCCCTTCCAACCCAAACCATTCCATGATGCTGGAAAAGTTCAGCAACAACAACCTGAGGATGTGAGAAGGCTGAAAACGAGGTTATTTTGGGGAGGAATAAAGTCGAAAATGCTTTGGAATGTGAGCACAAAGCATGGAAAGAAAGGATTTTTCCCTTGCTTTGCAGACTTCCCATGTCCACGGGGATCTGCACTCCAGGGAGGAGCTCTGGGATCAGGATCCCCACAGGGATCGGCTCCCCCAGCCCAGCTCAGGCTTAAACTCCTGACCCGGGAGCGATTTCCATGGGCTGGTGTCACGTATCCGCCCTCTCCAGGAAAACAGGGAGACACGGGATCATTTACCCAGTTCAAGCAAGCAGCAAAGTGCTGCTCCCAGTGCCACGTTAGCGCTCAAATCCCTTCATTCCTCGGGAATGAAATGGATACTGATCATTAGGAATGGGCAATAAACTTCCAGACGGGAGAGGCAAAGTTCATCCCGACATGGACAGAGGAGGATTTAAAAATATGTGCATATGGAAAAATTCTGCTAAAATCAAGTTATGTACTGGTGTTTGAGTGAATTCCTTGAATTTTTTTTAAGGAATTCAGTTTTAAGGGTCAGGGAAGTTGAATGGGTATGGAAGGGCCAACGAAAGTTGGGTTGGTTGCAGGTTTTTTGTGGCACATAAAACATAGGGATTGAAACAGAGGATCTGGGAATTCATTAAAAGAGCAATTTTCAGGTAAAAATAGAGATTTTTTTCCAAATTTCCTTCTTTCTTGTTAATAGATAAAGTTTTCAATTAATGTTTCGTGTTTTGATTATTAATAGGTTTTCTTGCCATGTTTTTGAACACATCAATCAGAACTTTCTGCACCATTTATTTAGGGTTTTTGTTGTTATAATAATAATATATAATAATATATATATATAAAAATATATCATACATATTATATATTATAGAAATAATATAATAAGAATTATAGTTTTTGTTTTTGTTTTTTGTTTTTGTTTTTTGTTTTTGTTTTTGTTTTTGTTTTTGTTTTTGTTTTTGTTTTTGTTTTTGTTTTTGTTTTTGTTTTTTTAAGATACCACTCAGAAATACTGGGATTTCCAGCAAACTGGAATTCTGCTGCTGAGCCCCTTTGGCTGATAGAGCCCATGCTCCAAGGGGCACAGTTATCCTGCTCTTCCCATGGTTTGTGTGGAGTTTGCCTGGAATTTTCTTCCTGGGAGCTGATTCCACTCAGTGCAATCCACTCATCCCAGTTATCCCAGTAGTGGCGGGGGGAAATGCTCCCAGCAGTGATGGATTTTTAGGCTTTGGGTGGGGCCATTTAAGGTTTTTCAGGTGAATTGGAGTTCACCAGGTTTGGTCAGTGCTTCCATGATTTTATTCCAAGGAATCTGAGCTCCATTGGGTATTATCTGAAGGTCAGGGAATTGCTGGAGTCCCGCTGAATTCCTGCCCTGAACTCCTGGAGCTGACACATTTCAGGCCACCCCAGTGGCTGCCAGACAGGGAATTGGGAAGGACATTCCCCGTCACCAGCCTTGAATTCCCGGGAAAGAATTCCCTGCAATTTCCTGCTACCCAGGCCTGACCCATCCTGCTCTCGGCTGCCAGGGAGCTCTGGACAGCAGGAAAAGACGGGAAGGAAACTCCAGGATTTTTTGTGCCCTCTGGCCACGTGCTGCCTGTGTTTATTTCATTCCGACAACTGGGAAATCTGGGATAATTTATGTGTTCCATGGACCAGAACGGACTCCGGGAGCCTGAAGTGTTTTCCATCATCCCAAGAATGAAGGAGCTGATGCAGATTTTAGAGCTGTTTATCCAGAAACCTCTGCTGCCTTTCCACAGGGCATCTGAAATACCTTGGAATAATGAAATTCCACTTAGGTCCCACCTTCCTCCCCTTTCCTGACACATTCGCTTTGCACCATCCTGCTTCTCTGGGCTTGGAGCATAAAAATCTCTGTTCTTCCCAGGAAAGCTCTCCTTGTTTGCTTCCAAGTGACAAACCAGGTTGGAATTTTCCTAAGAAAAATTGTGATTCCCAGCTGACTTCTTTGGGATCCGGATGGGAGCAAGGAGAGATAGAAAGGTGGAAAGACCCTCAGGTGCTCCCACAAATCCAACTCCATCCAAAGGCTGAGTCAATCCACTGAAAGTTGTCCCTTCTGTGGTGTCTTTTGGAAAAATGGGATTTTCCTGCGTTGCAGCAGCGCCTCAGGGGAACCCCCCGAGCTCCAGGGAATTCTGAGCATTTCAAACTCGGCTCCAGCAGAAGTTCTGAGCTCAGCCCTCAGAGGAGCCGGAGCAGCTTCCCGGGATGTGTTACAGGAGCCTCCCCTCTTTGCCAGCCCACAGAGGTCACAAACTGTCCCAGCAGCAGCTGCTGAGCCCGTGCTCCTCGCTCCAAGCTGTTCCAGTTTTTAACTGGATTTAGCGGGGAGGAAAAACGAGCCGGAGCTCTCCCATTAACTCCATCCCCGGCTCCCTTGGCAGCTTGCACAGGCAGCTGCTGCCCACCCGCTCCTCCGCGGGAAGCCACGGGGTCAGCATTGATTTTCCTGGAGTTCTGGAGCACTTAGGAGCTGGCTCTTGCCTCTGGAGGGGTTCTGAGTGCTGATATCCCACCAAAAGCTGGGGATTCCTGCAGGACTGAGCTCTTCCCACCAGCCTGCGCATCCCACACTCCTGGGGTGAGGCAGATTCCCAAGGGAACAGCTGTGAAGGTGGCACCTGCATCCTGCTGATCCCATCCTGATCCCATCCTGCTGGTCCCATCCTGATCCCATCCTGCTGATCCCATCCTGCTGATCCCATCCTGATCCTATCCTGCTGGTCCCATCCTGATCCCATCCTGCTGATCCCATCCTGATCCCATCCTGATCCCATCCTGCCGGTCCCATCCTGATCCCACCCTGCTGGTCCTATCCTGCTGATCCCATCCTGCTGATCCCATCCTGCTGGTCCTGTCCTCGGCTCTCCCCTTGCAGTGATTCCCACCAAATTTCACAGAATCAGAAAATCCCAGAGTGGTTTGGGTTGGAAGGGACCTTCAAGCCCATCCAGTTCCCCCCCCAATACCGTCCACTATCCCAGGGTGCTCCAAGCCCTGTCCAGCCTGGCCTGGGACGCTTCCAGGGATCCAGGGGCAGCCACAGCTTCTCTGGGCACCCTGTGCCAGGGCCTCCCCACCCTCACAGGGAAGAATTCCTTCCCAATATCGCATCTAACTTCCGTATTTCCCATTTCTTTGGACACACTCAGGGCAGATCCATCTCCAACCCCTCTGACATCAGGATGAAATCCCTCCAGCACCTCAAGTGTTAACCCAGCCCAGAAAAAATAAATTATTTTGATTTTTTTTGGGGGGGGAGAATCTTTCGGCCTTTTTTATTTTCATGTTTGGGGTTTTTCGGAGCTGCGAACTGACAGCTGAACGGGAGATATGAACACAGAAATGATTCTTCGCTGAAAGCTGCAGAAAAGCCGCAACCCTCAGATCAAACAACTTTTTTGTGCCACAGCAAAATGAAATCCTTGTGATTTCCATATTCCTGGCGCCCGGAGCGTTGCCATGGCTCCCTGAGGACGGGCTGGCAGGAGCAGGGAGCGAGTGGGAGCCTCCAGCCCAGAGTTAAGGAGATGCTGAATTATTCAGCCCCATCCCTGCCAAAGGGAGGTCTCCTGTGATCCCTTCGTGGATGGATCCCTTTAACCCCTTCTCCTCCCTCCCCTGCCTCATTCCCTGAGGGAAGGAAGGGAAAAGTGGATTTGCTGGGCTCTGCTTTGCTTTCCTCCGTTCCCTGGTATTCATTTTCCGCTGGAGGCTCTGGGAGTGCTCAGTGCTGGAGGATCACGGCAGCCTGGGATAGTGGAAGGTGTCCCTGCCCATAGCAAGGGGTGGAATTGGATCATTTTTAAGTTCTCTTCCAACCAAACCATTCTGATATTCCATGAACATCCCTCTTGAGTCACCCGTGCCTCAGTTTCCCCATTCCCACAGCCACTGGGATGGAGATGCTCCTGGAGGAGCTTTTTCCTGCAGAGTCCCCGACTCTGGGATGTGCTGGCTCTTCCTACTTGGAACGTGCTGTGGTGTGGGCGTGGCTTGGGGCATCCGTTCTCCAGAGGATTTGGGAATGTTACCCCTGGGATAGTGGAAGGTGTCCCTGCCCATGGCAAAGGGAGGAACTGGATCATTTTCAAGGTTCCTTCCAACAAAACCGTTCTGATATTCCATGGACATCGCCCTTGTGTCGTCTGTGCCTCAGTTTCTCCTGTTCCCACAGCTACAGGGATGGAGCCTTTTCCTGCAGAGCCCCCGACTCTGGGATGTGCTGGCTCTTCCCACTTGGAATGTGCTGTGGTGTGGGCATGGCTTGGGGCATCCATTCTCCAGAGAATTTGGGAATGTTGCCTCTGGGAGCTGCTGAAGAATGGCACAGCCCAGTTGCTGACCAGGAGAGGATGGGATTCACTGCCCCAAGACCTTCCCCGGGATGGTTTTCCTCAATTTTACATGTTTGGCATATTGGGAACATGGGCTGCTTTTTTCCAATGGAGCAAAACAATGAAAATTCTTGGAAAAACCCCAACTATGCTGGTCAAGACTCCCTCATTAAGGAGAGTTGTGCTTTCAGATGCTTCCCAGCTTCCCAGCTCTCCCTCACTACTGAACTCCAGAGAAACCCAGGCTGTGTCCCATCTGAACTCCAGGGCTTTTTTTTCTGGAAATCACATTAAAAGTCGTGCCTGGGCCGGCTCCTGATGATTGGGTTGTCCTGTGATCCGAAAATATCGGGGGTAAGGTGAGGTAACAGCTCCAAATCCACCTCTTAGTCACTGCTGGCCGTGAAAAACCACTTTGGTTATCAAAGAAAAATGTTGAAGCAGACCCTGAGAGCCCCTGGAGGGCCAAGGACCTGCCGGGTGCCAACAAAAAGAGACGGATTAATGAGCTCCAGGACCACTTGCTCCTGGATTTTTTCCTTAACCTTTCTTTTCCAGAGGACTTCCAGACAGATAAAGGACAGCGCCTGGTTAATCATTTATCCATCTGCATATCCAGCCTCTCTCCTCATAGTCTTCTCCAGGCCTCAGAGGGAAAATTATCATATTTATGTGCTGCTCTCTCCCCCACAAGCCGACGGAAGCAATTTGGTCGCAATAGGAAGTCGTGTCCCGTCCAATTCAGTGGGAAAAATCCAAGGGAAAAAGGAGTGGAGCAAAAGGCAGGAGCTGGAGTGACCAGGGAGGTCTGTCAGGGAGGGAGAGGCTGCTCCGGCCGGCCCTGACCTGCCTTGGAATGTTTTCCAGCATATTTTTAGCAGCTGTCACAGGGTGATTTCCTCGCTGTCTGCCCGGGGCTTGTGTTGCTTTGCTGAAAAGCTCCGGGCAGACCTTGGAGCTGGAGCTGGAGCATTCCTGACCGCGGGATCCCGGCTGGATGGGTTCTGTTCCCAAGGTTGGGCAGGGGAGCCCTTCCTCAGCCTTTCCTCGGCCTTTCCTCAGCCTTTCCTTGGCCTTTCCTCAGCCTTTCCTTGGCCTTTCCTTGGCCTTTCCTCGGCCTTTCCTCGGCCTTTCCTCGGCCTTTCCTCAGCCTTTCCTCAGCCTTTCCT